>JAULBZ010004461.1:0-14719 GCA_032360805.1 Neoturris breviconis | reverse complement strand
ACGCAAAAATGTTTTTAGCGATTTAACGGAGTTTTCGTCACGGATTAACGGCCACCATGCTATACCCCCTCCCCCCCCTAGCAGCCAATTGGCCATTAAGCGGGACGAAACCTAATTGTCGACGGTCCCCAACACTATAAACAAACTTGCATATTAAAGCATCAATACATGGTCTATATTGGTTTCAATCTCATAAGCAAGTTTAAACAAATGCTGATACAAAAGTGTTCCTTACAGCAAATGAACTTGATAGACTTACCAAAGAAACAACATCAAGCAGATATGAGATCAGTTTAAAAACCTCATCAAATGTAGGTGGTTTAATTTCAACAAGTAAACATAATGTCATAGATTGTTCGGATTTTCCTTTCGGTGAACATTTTTTTAACATTCGGCGAAAATAATCCCACATAAAGAATGGTTCAAATGAGTTAAACAATAAATTTGCACTCTTGATAAGTTCCTCATTTATTACAATAACATCTTTACTTAAGCAAGAATTAATTTCAACTAACTTCTTTTTTATCAAAGAATGTTTATACAGTGTACGAAAAACTTCTAACATAACTTCTTCGAGGATAACAGAGCCCACTTCGGGTTTATCTAACAAGGTGATTAAAATACGGAATGGTTTTAAGTGTATTGATTTGTATTTAATAGGAGTATTCCTCATACTATCAGAACTTTCTTGGACCTTCTCAACAACATCCTGAAACAATATAACGAGAGCTGCCGTAAGTGGTTCTTTTGAATAAACACAAAAGTAGGAATCAATCGCTTCCTCATCAGTATGTTCACCACTAAGATTGTGATTTGTAGCGGATATTGGGTTTCCTTCACTGTTTACGTTCAACAACCAATGAAATATCCTTCTATTAAGTGACATGTCTCTACGTAGGAGCACACCAAGTGCATAAGTTAGAAGTTTGACTAACAGATCTTGTGGCAATGTTGTAGAATGAAATGATATGAACGATATTGCAAAATCAAGTGTTATTCTTTGAACAAGAACATTTGTGTCATCAAATGAAGCGCATACAGCATTCACCTAATAACAAAAATAACATATTTTTAAATGAAGGCCTATGAATTAAGATTTTCCAATTTATAAAGAGATTATGTGAGGAGAACAAAAGGGCTAACGCCTATATCCTATATATTTGAGAATATAATTATACACTATAAATTTCCAGGTCTCTGAACTCACGACAAGGTTGTAAATTAGTCTCTAAAGATGCTCCTCCACAGGGGAATGCAGTTGTGAATTCAGAGGCCTAAATTTTCTTTTCATTTTGGCAGTATAAAAATGTGAAGTATTTGATATCTGTCAATACAATAAAATATGGGAAAAAAAACAACAACAACAACAAAAAGTATATATTTGTGGATAAGAGAGGTTTGGTGGTCAATATAATAACAAATAATCACTGTGGTGGAGCGATTTTTAAACATAACTTCAGACTACAAAGCCTGAAGCTATTCTCCAGAATCTTTTCTCCACAGAGATTATGTACCCTATTTCGACAAGTGAGATCCAAGTCTACAATTTTGATCGTAATTTGATTTTTCTGGTGGAAGTTAATCTCTTTCACTGATACCATTGAAACAATATCAGTGTTTGAAATAAGGATAATTAATCACAGTGGAGGAGAGGTTTTTAAAGTGGTTATTAGCTCTTATTTCGACAATTGCATATTTGCCACTTATATAGCTAGATCATAAAAGTTTCATCACTAGTAGCACTGAGCTTTTATCTAGGTTGCTTCTTTAAATTATACTCTCCTAACCATTGGATGAGCAATATTAGGTGCCATCGATGGTTCAGGCTAAAGAAGGAAGAAACTTTCTTAGGTCACCCCTATTAAAATAACATGAGTGGATATTCTTTCTGGCCATACAGAGCAATTCAACTCAGATTTATGATGGTATCATAATTAGCATAAATAATAACAAAACAAAATGGCTGTCTTTATAACCAAGGAGGTTGTCCCAAATTACATAGGGAAAAACAAACAGGTGGTTTAAAATATATATTGTTAGGTTTTTCTTGTTGATCGATTAAAACTCAAATTATTACTATTATAAGGGCATAAATAATTTAAAAATACCCGAAAGCAACATCCGTTTTTAATATTTGTATTTTCAGTCACGGATTAAATACAATACCGTAAGGGAAGAATATTTTGCTGGTTTCACAAAATTAAAAATTAAATTTCTGTGAAATTACTTATTTAAAAGAAAAATTGAGCCATTAGAAAATTTTTACACCCGTCAAGTGTAAAACAAGTCAGAGAGGAAAATTTTATTTTAAAACGTTTATTTTAAAATTAATAATCTCACACAAACCAAAAAAAAAGAATAAGATTCTGCACAGGCAGGCAATAACAGAGCAGAAAATAAGAAAAAGTGTGTACAAATGTAAAATGAAACCATAAGCAAAAATAAATAAAATTATACTGTACCAGTAAAATGCTATTCCATATCCCTATTCCTGTTCTAATAGAAGTTGTGGCATGGAAACAATAACTTATCACTTTGTTGTTAAAATTAAAATATTCGCACAAATCAAACCAAAAAGAGTACAGTGTAAGGGACCATCTCAAAATTTCGCTCCAAAACCTAATTACCTGGTAGGGTTAAATCAACTAAAATTGACCAAATTCAACAAAAAATGAATCTGTACATAAGTGTGTCATGTAGATCAACAAACTTACAATGGATTGACTTCTTCGGTATGAAGAAACCAATCCATTGCAAGATCGTTGACTCGTTTGAAAATCCACTTGAAATAAGAGCAAATCTTCAAAAGAGTGTTTTTTCAGAATAGCTTCCAAACTTTGTTGCCTTCTCCGTAGCGCTTATTTCCTCTTATAACAAGCACCGCTCAACTAACCATCAAATTAACATCAGCACCCATAATGCCCTGCTTCATATCAACAGGCTTTTTTGCAATGTAACCAATCACAAATGTCATTGCAGATAACCGTATTTGCGATGAATGGAGAACCACATCCCATAAGCAGGAAAAAAACACTTCTTCTTCAGTGTTTTCACATAATTTTAACAGCAGTGCATTCGTCCTATAATAAAACAAAATAAAGACATGGTTTGAAATCTGTTGAGGAGATCTGTTGAGAATAGCTTCAGGCTTTACTTCTCCACAGTGATTATTTCCTCGTAGCCTGAGCACTGTAATATCTCAGAAGAAAGTTGGGGAATATAGTCATTTGTTTATTGACTGTGAGAAAGCAATTGTAGTACTATGTAAGAGATCATAATTAGCTGTTCCGGTCAGCATTGTAGAGGGGAGATTTTTTAGAAATCCTCCACAGCGATGACCAACAGGTAATTTTACCCCGCTGTTTGACAACAAACTGACACAATCTAAACATAAACATTGACATTCTGAATCAAAATTTCATTAAAACAAATGTATGCTGACAGAAGTAGGCCATAGTTTCTGTGCCTAAGAACAAACAATTAATATGGAGGATTGATTTTTGCACATAGTTTCACACTTTGTAGCCTGAAACCACAAAACAAAATTTATTTACAGAGATCTTAAATTTCGAGCATAGAGTAAAGAGCTCAATGAAAGATTTATTAAATCAAACCTTTCAGTGTACTCTGAAACTTCTTCTATGCCTGGCAAAAGTGCTAACAAAAGACCAGATAAACCAGGATATAACTTCCTCTTTAGCGGTAAGAAATGATTTTCATAGAGATCTAACAACAAAGGTTTCACAGCAACTGATGCTTGACTGAGAAGCGGAAATAGCCCAGCAGTGTAAATGAATAAATCTTGTGCAAGCCTAGCAGGACCAATTTGATTCAATATCAGATCATATGATTCTAATGCTTTGAGATGAACACCACTAGGTAAAGCAGGATGTAGACATTGTGCTAAGCGTTTACCAATTAATAATTTTCGAGGAACAGTTGAATATTGTTTGTACGTCAGGACAGCCTAAATATAGAACACATTAAATAATTAAATATTTTAGTTACTACTAATAATACATATATGAAGTATGAACTGCTGGATATCACCTGGGGAGGAGTATTATTGAGTGTAGGTTTCAGCATTGCGGCTCAAAACTATACTCAAAAACACTCCTCCATAGGTGATGTCTGATAGTTATTTCCATGCTTATAATATATGGTGGCCCACAGTATCAAAGCAATTTTTATATAGATTTTTACTTTCTTTTCGCTTTTGCTTATTAAAACTAATTTAAAATAGTTTTTGAAAGCTGTTCCACTTTGGAAGTGAATGTTAATTCTAATTAAAGTGTCTTTTCGAAGGGAAAATAGAAATTGAAACTGAAAAGTAAAAAAGAAAAAGAAAATTTACTTGTTAGTTCAAATCGAACTGTTCCAAAAACTATGTTATGGCTCATTGGTATCATTGTGTATTTGCGCTACATTATAATCACTGTAGAGCATGGAGGCCTGTGAAGGAGAGTGCTAGGATCCACTTTTGAGAATGGAGAAGAGCTGTAACAACAAATGTGTGCACACCTCAGATAGAGGCAAAAACACTGGGAGTGAGATTCTATAACAACATACTGTAAATCCTCCAATAAGCACTCTAGGCATTTATTAAATTTTGCTTATAAAATTTTTAAGAAAAGAGATTTTTAAAACGTTTCAAAAAAGCTGAATGGATTTCCTTTCCTATTTATTCAAATAAAATTTATTTGTATTTTTCTAACTATAAACAGGAACTTTGCGGACTTTTGGTGGTTTTCTAATAAGCACTTGCTATCAGAAGAGAGGAGCTTATTATGTAGGGGGCTTATTAAAGATGGGCGCTTACAAATTTTTAAGGCTTTTAGGGGAGGGATGCTTATTAGAGGAGTCGCTTAAAAAAGGGAGGATGCTTATTGGAGGATTTACCATATCGGCACAAAACGTTTTTGCTGCCCTTGCTCTCATAATAGAAAAAGAATATCTGCGTTAGAAAAAACTACAATTTCAACTAACTTATTCTAGAAAAACTATTTATACATAAAGTAGCTACTGTACTATCGTATACAGTGTTTTAAGAGTCTATATGCTTCAATAGCATCGATTACATATACTTTAATAGAGGTTGAAATTAGGGCTTCACATCGCTGTCATAATAACGGATCCATGAAGTCTGTATCATCAACCAGCACCTTTGATACATCCATGACTTCTTTAATCTGTTCCTTGGTAACTGTTGTTGCTTTACAAACACCACCATAATTGATCTGGGCACTCAAACATGTGATTTGGAATTTTAGTTTGAATTTTTAAATTTTGCTACTCTCGGATTCTGTGTTTGAGAGTGGCGAATACAGTATATCTCTTTGAATAATAGGAATGCATACATAGGCTAACAATTGTCTATCCAGAATACAGTGAGGCTCATATTTTGACCACCTTAAAAGCAGGTTGTTCCTTAAAAAACTTCTTGAAGCGTTCATGCAAGTCACACAACCATTTTTCGATTTTGTTGATAGTTGATGGGCCGTACTTGATAGAATTAGTTGGGTCATCCATAAAATTCATTGGCATGTCAAATAAGTACGAATAGTTGCCATTTTCCTAGTTTCTGTTCCCTGTTCACTTCGTCGCAGGAGTTATTCTGGTAGTTAATTATGCTGATTATTGCAAACTGAAAAAATTGTGGTGGAGAAATCATTATTGATTTCAAAATCAAGTTACTTACTTTTTAATCAATATCAATTTTTAAGCGAAATGAAAATGAAACTAAAAGTCTGTTGCTTTGATAATGATGGGCCACCATACTTGTATTATAATTAATAGATGTCGCCGGTGTTTCAAATAAGAACAAATAATCACTGTTGAGAAGGGATCTTTGAACATAGTTTCAAGCTTCAAAGTCTGAAACTATGCCCAAAAATCCCTTTATAATGATTATTTGTTCAACCAGTGTGTTGTAAATGACAAAGTAACTAATTGTCAGACATCATCTGTGGATGAGTGAGTATAGTTTCGTCTTTACAGTTAAAACTATATCCAAAACACTCTCTCACAGTTATTTTACCTTGTTAAGTTTTCCAAGACATGAAATCAAGTCTGCCCATTCGCTGGAATATTCAAAAGTCTTTAACGATTTATCAACAGCTGCAATGAATTGTTTATATTTTGCATCAGACATTAACTTTTGCTCGTCCACCATTATGGACAATGTTTTCTGTCAAGTACTTTCATACATAGCAATAAAAGCTTTCAATCGTAATCACAAATACTTTTTAGTTTATTTCTAAATATTCAAAACAATAATAAACTACTTTTAGTGTTTCATTTTAACAGATGGCACAATATTTTTCTTAGAGCAGCTGGAATATGGCGAATTAGCATATTAACACCACGGATAAGTGATATTTGAACGAAGCTTCTGGTTGCAAAGTCTGAAGTAATGCTCAAAAAGCTCTCCCATATAGTGCTTTTGCTTCTTATATCGAACACTGTGTAATGAATTTGAACTTAAAAAAAGAGAACTTGAAAGTATATATATCTTATGTGGTCTGGATAAGAGTAAATAGTCACTGTGGAGGAGGGATTTTTGAGCATGGCTACTACCCAGCCGACAAAAACCAGTTCAAAGTAGTCAACAAAATAACATTAGAATAATATTCTTTGAACGTTGTTCTAAGGTGCTGACTTTGAACAGGTCTTGCAGAGTGAATATTTGCTCAGATTTCAAGCACTGGTATGTATTAATATATTGTATAGTACATTACCTGAGGAAGAGTGTTTTTTAGTATAGATAGCAGCTTGAAAGCTAAAAACTATACTATCCTATACTATGTCTGGCACTTTATACTGTAGTCTAGCTTGATAGCATATTTTTTCTCTACCATAAGCATACTGTATGTATGTACAAGCTAAGGAATAGCATACCAGAGGGTATACATGGTGTACATACAATGTAAGTGCTCATAATATTAATAAGAAATTGTCCAATATTTTACCTGAAGCAGTAGTCAAAATAAGAGTAAATAATAATCAATGTGGATGAGGGATGTTTTAGCATTGCTTGCTTTAGGTTTCAAAGCCTGAAGCTATGCTTAAAAAATCTCTCCTGCACATTGATTATTTACTCATAGTTTAACCACCGTAGAGGGTCAATGATTATAGGTTCCAAGCCGGTAAAAAATTGTTCAAAGTCAGCAAAATAACGTTAGAACAACGTTCTTCGAACGTTGTTCTAACATTATTTTGCTACCTTTGAACAGGTTTTTGCCGACTGGGTAGGTTCATTGACTTCTTCCTTCTTTGTATCATAAATATAAAAATAAACATCCGAAATAATTAGACAAAAATTCCCTCAGCATTGATAATATTATATTTATGAATGTTTTTTAAATATGTATTATTCCATGCAGAGGATATCTGTGAGCTTAATCAACACAGTTATATATAATAGATGGTGAAATACTTTATGTAGATTTGGTTAGATTAAATAAATTGCCACGATTATAAATTATAAACTTTATACAATATCATTATTATCATCGTCACTTTTATAGAGAACCAAGAGACCAGCCTCATCAAGGTCACTTTCAATGGATTAGGCCTTGACGATGGGAAGCTGTGTAACTACTTATCTCCACTTTTCTTTACGTTTACTTTTTACATCAAAATCCATAAAAAGGGTCTATTCGAGGGAGGCATCTACTTGAGGGAGGACATTTATTCAAAGAAATACGGTACACAACTCCAAATTGACAACGTGTATACTTTGTGTATACTTTGCGTATGCATGGCTTGTTAATTTTAATTTTGGCTTTCAGTGTTCAAAATAAGAACAAATATATAATCACTGTGGAGGAGTGATTTTTAAAGATTGCTTCAGGCTAAAAACTGAAGTTATGTTTTAAAATCCCTCCTCCACAGTGACTATTCACTCTTATTTTAAACACTGACAGTCAGTATGCCATAAATAATATAACTAAAATCACACAAGCTAAAACCAAAATATTTTTCGTATATCTATATAGGTTATTTGTTTCATATCAAAACAAAGTAGTATAAAAAGGGAGTTCCATTAGCCCATTTCAAAATAATCAGAGATTCGCAATCAAAAATAATTTCATGGACAACTGTGTAAGTAAGTAAAGTAAAGTACTAGCTACTTGAGTCTCAAACTTCATAATGTCTCAATTCTAATCATGGTATAACATAGTAAATAATTATTTTTTATTTGAAACCCTTTGGAATCAGTTTTATGAACAAAAGAATAGATTAGTTATGAATTAAAGAAAGTCATTTCAAGAAGAGTGTATGGACTCATAATTAATGAAATTTTTTCAGAAATTTTGCTTTACAGCTACCAAAACACAAAACATAATTTAAAGCCTTTTAAATGCTAAACGTATTGATCGAAGTATTAATTTAACCAGATTAGATTACAGGGCTCGAAATAACAGCCGGTCATCACTGTGGAGGAGAGACTTTTCAGAATATTTTCAGCCAACTTGGCTTGGCATGGTCGGGTGGGCGTACATATTTAATTTGGACTATAGTACCATAAACACAGTTTTGTGCCAAATTAATCAGAAATAATTCTGTATGTAAGGCAGTATAGTTCTTTCAAGTAAAATTGACTTGACTTATATTGGGCCTTACAATCAAATGTGCTGACAATCAGCATTAAATAATCAAAAATGAGTCTACATGCTATGGGCTGCTAGGCTACAGGTTGGTTATAAGTACAAAGGTAGGCTAGGTATATATGTTATATACAAGCTATATGTATGTTATGAGCTAAATGCCGGACATCAACTGTGTAGGAGTGTTTTTTGAGTGGTATTCAGCTTAAAAGCTTAAAATAAAAATATTATGTATATATTTCAAAAAACAATAAGCCTTTTTTTTAAAAAAAATAATAATAATGTGGTTAACACACATGGTTTCTCTGTATTCATCAAAATATATGTTAAAAACATAAAAATTTGGTAAAGATTGTTTTTTACCATGTTGTAGCTAGCAATAAAAAAGATCTGTCAAAATTTTAAAAATATAGAAAGGTAGACAACGGAACAATGCAATAGAAAAATAGATTCTCTTAGAATATTTGTTGTAAAAAATCATTAACTTACTGATAGTGTAGTTATTATGTTTAATGACCCTGGGTGCATAACATTAATATTTATTTCAAAATTGAAGAAGGAAGCTTCCTAAAATCAAAATGGAGACTTCAAATACTAAATTTATAAAGATTTTTGTGGACGATACTAAAATAAATTAAGCAAGCCCTTTCAAAGTATTGTCTCGCATGCTGGTACCCAATTTAAAAATGGTAGCTCTACAGAAACATGGTCTATTAAGGAAAGCCGGAAACAGCCACTGGCAACGCCACAAAGTGATAGTAATAGCCCATCCAAACTTTGTTTGGCAGGCTAAGAACAATAATGTCAATACTGTAAGTCTTATAGATTCTCTGCACTATCAACACTTCAATAAACAAAAGAAGGGAGCTACTGTGGCATTCACGTATGTGCAGTTTGGAGATACTAGGAATAAAAATTTGAGACAAACCAATACAATCGAGATTTTGTAAATTCATATAAAATTTATAATCTGTCATCATTTACAGTAGTAACACGTTCACTACGAGATCAGACATAAATTATGTATATTATGAATTAATTGCGTAAGTAGAGGCAAAAGAAACTGTGACAGTGGGTGTATAACCAGGCAAAAACTCAATGCTGATGCATTTCACAAAAAATCACAGAGCAATGATGCAGATCCTTATTGGAAGTGACTCAGCAGCAAGCGTGGAGTATTCAAGTCTAAACATCTCTTTTTTTATAAGTATTCAGACAGTAAAAGATCAAGCAACTTTTAGTGCTCTTAATATCACAATAAGCAACTATTTTTACATTGTACAGTATGTCAATTCGAAATGCTGTTACATTATTTTTTCTACTTTTTTCATAAAAAACCTATGTATAATATATTTATACCTGTGTATAAAGTCCCAGAATCAGGCTTATCTTTCTTTCAAAAACGAATAAATATCGAAACAGTTGGCAGCTGTTAAGCAACTTCTAGTACTGAAATTTCAGTTTATCTTAAGCAACTTTTAGGTACTGGAACCTGACCTTAGTATAGAGGAACACGTTTACAGTAGATGTTTTCTGAAGTCTAGAAAAATGATAACATAGCACAACGACAAGGGGAAATAATTATGGTTTATTGTGTTTCTACATGTGAGATAACGATAACGATAGAACATATATTGTTCTTTAGCATAGGTGCTACAGGTTATTGTTTGTGTTATTTTAAAATTTAATTGATAATAATAATAGTAATTGTAATAGTAATTGATAGTAATTTATTCAACATGTGCAAAGAAGAGAAAATCATTATGTCATGTGTTTTTAGGACAATGTATTCTTATATTTATACTGTATATATATTCATGAATTGTAACCTACATTTATGGACCTTGATCTGATATCTCGGCCTATGCACAAATGTCACATTTTCACATATGCACTGACGCTCGTACAAATACTGACAAAAAACAAAGAACTTGACAAAGCTGATTGGTTTAATTTTAAAAAATATTTTTGTGGATCAAGAGAGAAGAAAGACTCATGCAGCCGGAAAATATGACATGCTAAACAAGCAAATATCTAATTTATAGGCTATTAGGTAGAAAGCAAAAAATTTCGTCGGATGTTCTATATTGGGAAATTGCAACGGCCTGTAGGGTAGCGCCGTAGGGGGGTCCTCTAGATTGGCCAGAAAATTTTTCCAGGGTCTTTACTAACTTATAAAACCAATTACTTTCTCCAAGAACTGGACTTAATAATTGAATTGTGAGTCATTACGATAATTTTTAGGTATATACATGTGAGTAGGGCTTTAATAAACTTATTGTTTTATAACTATGAAAGCATAGAATAAACATTGTATTTTGAATAGATGTCTAGACATATTGTTTTCACATCCTATTTTATTGAACTGGTAAACATGTGTGATTTTCATTATGATAATAAACTAACAAACGGGATAACGATGATTGTTTTGGCCAAGAGTTTGAGAAGATTTTAGGTTTTTGAGAACCAATGAACTGGAACTGAAACTTTATAATCCCAAAAGAATACAAATGAAAGTGTTGACAGCTGCTCTCCTCATGAAAGTTGTGTGTATCATTATTAACATAACTGGGAAACTATAAAAATATATATTATTGTTTTTTATTTTATTTTTAATTAAATTGGGAAATTCTGGCTGTGTAGGAAAGTCAAACATTCTAGCAACTTATTTTTGAGAATTTGTATGGCAGTATATATATTAGACTTGGAGACAGTCACTTGTTTAGCTTTGTCTATGTACAAATGTCATATTTTCCATTACATAGGTTTTTAAACAAAGAATTAAACCAATCAGCTTTGTTTGAACATCAATGTACATATATATAGTAAGTCCTGAAAATCCTGGGATTTTTTGAAACTGAAAAATGTAATGTTTTTGCATAAGCCAAGATACATAAAAGAATATTCACATAAGCTAACTGTATACCCTGAGAACCGTTTGCAGATCTGACAAACATACTGTATAATATTTCAGTGACGAATCTAATGACAATTGGCAAGAATGGAATCGATCTATATAATAGCACATAGATAATAAAGAAGAATTATTGCTTCTATTATTCATATTTTAGTGAGTATATGAGGTTTTGAAATTAGAACAGATTATCACTGTGGTGGTGGGAATTACGAACATTGCTTCAGACTTTATAGCCTGAAGCAATGTCTAAAAATCTCTCCATCACAGTGATTATTTGTTCTTATTAAAATACTCATCAAATGTAAGCAATGTAAAATATAGCAATGTAATTTCTCAAGGAATCAAAAAGAAAATAATAAAAAAATTAAATAAATTGTTACAATATACGTATAGGTACATTACAGTACAACTCCTATTATAATGGATTACGCACTTCATGATTTCAATAATACCAGGTGATCATTTTATATGCCAATGCTGATACAGCTCTGATACATGCTTACCTTTCCCTCTAAGATAATTTAAATAAAGGTGCATCCATAACAGCAGCTAAGAACAACCAGTTTATGTCTGATAAGTAGGGGGAGGGGGCATCGACAATTGATTTTCATATTTTTTAACAGCTTCAGGCTGTTTTAGGAGGGGGAGAGGGGCCAAGAGTCGTTAAATGTTTTTAAAAAAGTACGAAGATCTCTCAACACAAATCACATCTTTTCGTATATAGTCACTTTTCATTGAAATTAATATTGATTTTCAATATATATTTGCAAAAATTAAATTAACGACTCAAACCAGATGTCTTATGGATGTTATCATGATAATTTGCAGACCGTAAGAATCTTTCAAAATATTCCGGCCTGGATAAGACAATCAGACGGGGGAAAATCGATTGTCAATGGCCCTTAGCTAGCTAGCTATATCTCCCATTCCATAAGTCAATGAAAGTAAAAACACAATATACAAATTTAGCAGCCGATTATCTCCCATTGCTACTGGATATTATTGCAATTTCAATAACTCGTAAACCTCTCTCCATTGGGGTTGTTATAACTAGTCCTCGTGGTCCATAAACTGTTTCGTTTTGTTCATGAACATATGCAGCAAGTTTCTTCATTTGCTTTTCATACTGAGTATCGAAACATATGTAGACCAGAAATCCAGTCAAACAGGCACAGAAACCTTGGAATACGGACGCAGCATCGGATTTTTCAGCTTGATGAAAGAAATTGTTAACATTTTGTATAGTTTGTTCAAATAAAGGTCGAGATATTCTTCCTTCTAGTTCAAGAGGAAACTTCTTCTGGAACTGCACAGCAGTACCTTCAGAATAATCCCTCTGAACAAACACCTTTTGTGGACCTGATGACATTTCTATTCGTAAAAATGTATTTTTACTGCCTGTTTCTTGATTCTTGATATCCAGGGTGTATAAGCTAGGGTCGTACGGGATATCAGTCCCTTAAGTTCATTAAGGTTATAATAATCTACGCATGCATCTACAAATACTATCAAATATGGCCTCAAATCAGGTTGTGATATACAACGAAAAACTCATGAAAATTGGCACAAACCAAGAAACAAAAGATGTATTTCCAAACTTCTTTTTAAGTGTTTTGAAGGTTAATGTTTGGGCTGGCAAGACCATATAAACATAGACTCGATAATCTTCCAAACTTCGGATGAAATCATACTTGCATGCACGGTCGATCAAGGAGCTTATTTACCCAACTTTTTTACCCCAGAGTATTACCGTAGCCTGATGTACAGTCAAAGATCGATCCTCTCTCTTGTTTTGTTTACTTCTGCAGTTAATGTAATACATTGACATCAAAATTCATTAACACGAAATGCGTTCATCATCATCATAAACATTTATTCGTATATCTAATATAATGTAATTACGCTAGAGAAGAAAAGAAAAAGAAATCTCCACGAATCTCTTAGAGATTGTAGAAATCATTCTTTCTTTCTCTTACTTTGGCACTATTTCTATCCCGGAAGGCCTTCGGCTTGTCATTAGGCTCATTGTAATTGAATACCTCATACAAGGAAGAAACCCTGGGAACGAAGTTGGTCCATAAGACTGATGACATAATTTGTTTAATTTATCTGGCACTGTTTCTATCCCAGATTCGCCGTAAATAGAAAACTTCGAGATTATAAAGAAAAGTGAGGTAAAAAAAAAATAAAATAAAAAAAGATTCTATCACAATTTTGTTATCCTATTACAACTAAATTGTGGTGAGATATAAAGATCTATTGGGTTTTTTTCACAACTGTACTCCATGGAATGCTTTTGTAATCTCATATCCTTTTTCGTTCTTTACTATTTTTGGCCATTGAATATTCAGACAGGCTGTTCTTAGTAGCCTTCTGTGGAACAAATTGATCATATTTTTAATATATATCGGTTAAATGTCCATAATTCACTGTTGTATAGAAAAATATTACCAGCGCTCGTATTTTGATATTAATACTAAGTTTACCATAGAATATGCTTTTCATGGTATTTATCGATGATAACGCTAGGCTTTTTTTGCGTTTTATGTCACTCATTGCGTTTTATGTTACTCATTGTGATTTGTTTAAAATGCTTGATTCCACTCTTCATTGTGGCGTAAATAATAGTACCAAAGCTACCATGAAAAAGAAATACTTTAAGAGCACAAACTTTCGCGGGCACAAACTCTCGCGAGTTTCCCGAATTTTGGGTCTTTTCGCGAAAGTTTATGCTTTTAGAATTCTGAAATGCCTTATTCGCGAAAGTTTATGCTCGCGAAATATTTCAAATTCCTTCATTCACGAAAGTTTATGCCCTAAATTTTCAAGTTTTTTAATGATCGTATTATCTTTGAAACAAACAAAAACAAAAAATATTTTAACACTAGGCATTTTTTTCTATGTAGTATTCCCAACAAGTTTCTACGCAGCTAGCCAATGGAATGGACTTAGAAGACATAGAAGTTAAGTTACGGCTTTCGCTCATCAAGCCTATTCATGCCGCCTGGGTGGTGGAATTCTACAACCACATGACATCTCTAAAAGGAAAGGAAATTATTGAAAGTGGATGGTGAGCTGCAGGAATTTTAGACGCCTTACGAATGGGATCAAGAAAATTACCATCCATTGACCCTTTCGAGGACATTGATCCGTTAATGTCAACCCCAATTTGTGATAACGAAGAGATTTATGC
>JAULBZ010004460.1:0-14719 GCA_032360805.1 Neoturris breviconis | reverse complement strand
ATGAAAATGTAACTAACATTCTGAAATTTCGTTAATCTGGTTTCCCGAGTCTAGTAAAATTTGGATTCCCCAATCGTACCGTCTGTTGATAGCATCCGTACTATATCCGTAGGCCGGTAATAGTTCTAAAGCTGTCAAAAGACCTTTAAATTGCGAGTTGAAAGTTTCTGATAACGTTACAAACCACAGTAGGCCGGTGCTATTTGTGTTGTGGTCACGAAAATGTTTCAATGAAATTATGTAATAGTATTGAAGTTCACGATCTAGCTAGAATACTTGTTGACTTGTTTCATTAATTTCAAATCGACATCTCCGTCGATGACTAGCTTAAAAATAAGCTCAAATACTCTCGCTTATTAACGTAGCAGGTGTAATTCTTTGGTTTACTGGTCGACCCAGGGTTACACCTTGTACCATTATCATATTTAAAACAGAATAAAGCACATACATACAATATAACATACAATATAACAACACTAAATATCTAGACTGGATAATTGACGAAATAAAACAGCTTGATATAAAAACCAAAAAAATATTAACAATGACTGGTAGCTTTCATAGAAATCCTGATGTGGACAAACTTTACATTCCTAGAAAGCTTGGAGGAAGAGAATTAAAATCGCTAATTACAACATACGAATGTCGCATTATATCAATAAAGCAACACCTGATCAGGATAGACATGATCAGGATAGACTTATAAGAGTAGCAGATGAATTGCTGAAGTGCACCCAAATAGATCAGAATGACGAATGTTCACCCAGAAAAATCATCCAGAAGTACCTCCAGATCTGTATACAACAACAAACAGAATGCTTTATGAAACCAATGCATGGACATATAACAAAACAAACTGAAATACAAAATTAAGTTGATCAGGAAATGACAAAATCTTGGACATCAAACAAATACATAACATCTCACATTGAAGGATATGCATTGCTGTAAAAGCCAGTAACAACAGATGTCGACTGTGCAAACACCACGTTGAGGATGTAACACATATAATTAGCAGTTGTTCCAAGATGTCAGTAAGATATTACTTACCAATGCCACATGACGTCATAGGAAAAGCAGTGTACGAATCCCTGAGGAACAAGCACCAACCAGATATAAAAATATGATATGATGAGAATCCTGAATTTATTTACACTCATGAAAATATTGAATACTGGTGGAACCTTTCGATCAAAACATCAACAAAAGTGAAACATAATAAACCAGACATGATCATTTGGGACAATACAGTCAAATTGTGTAAAATTGTTAGTTGCTCAGCAGATGTAAACGTAGTGAAGAAGGTAGTAGAGAAGGAGAACATTTATGGTCCATTAATCTGCAACATACAATTAATGTATTAAGCATAAATTTACGTTTATACCGATAATTGTTGGTGTACTTGGAACGATTCCGAAATGTTTAAACGAAAACATACAAACACTCGGACTTACAAAAGAGGAAAGCAAATCACTAATTAAAAGACTACAGATACTAGCGATTAAAGGAACAGTAAAAATATGCAAAACGTTTATGAACTAATATAACGGAGAATAAAAGTCTGGCTTGTTGTTTTGGTGTAAATGTGATCATATACTACATATGGTCATTCGATTTATATATATCTAATCCACAACCCAGATATTGATTCTACTGTTCTCCAGCTAATTTAATCCGTCTCATAGTTGACTTGCTGTGCATCTCGCCAACAGTGCTGAGATTGCAAATACCCCACCGTAGGCCGGTGCAAGGTAATTGTGATGTTCTCACCCGGTTCCCATTTAATATTTAATTAAATCACATTTTAAATCACAAATTAAAGAAAGTAGCTGTCCAAAAATTGAATGGATACTTTAAATTTAAAAAAATTATTTCTTAGCATGTATGTATTTATTTTATTTCTATGCCAAAATTAAGGAAAAAACTCCCCCAAAATGCAAAATGGGTAACAAAAAAAACATGATCAAATCTGAAAGAAAAATCAAAAAATAGCTTCTAAGTTCAAATAAACAGAGAAAAAAATAATAAAAAAATTCAATGGCAAATATTTTTTATGATTTGGCTCAATGTGGTCAATGGGTACAGAAATCTAGGAAAAGTGGGATTCCAACCCTGCAAAATGATAGCCATCCATCCAACTGCTTGGCGGGCTATTTAAAAACCAAGGAATGTTCTAGAAAATGACAAAGAAACCAATGTAATCTTACCTTCACAAATAGTACTTTTCCAAGATCGTCAACAGTGTGATTTTCGTGAAGCATTTTTCACTAGTTGGTACAATATCGTTGGCATACATTGATCGTTGTGTTGAACAACACAAAAACAATTTTTCTAAAGTATCTAAACAAATAAATACCACATTCTGTTTTAACATATTAACATTTCCTTTACACTATTATACACAAGAGAACGTATTTTGTGATGAAGAAAAAAATCTGTCCAAGCCTGAATAAAACTGACATTGCCTGTTGAGGATTGATTTTGAGTATTTCAGTTTTGAAGCTGCAAACTATACAAAAATACTCTTCCACAGGTGGTGTACGGCAGTTTTATTCAGGCTTGCACCCTTGACATTTTCAATTTTGAATTGAAATTACATATCGGCTTTGTCTCTACATTTCAAGATTACAACAATCCAGTACTCACACATAAAACCTGAATTTAACTGATGTCACCAGTGGAGGAGTGTTTTTTAAGCATAGTTTTCAGCTTCAAAGCATTATTGTAAAAATAGAATAGTTGTACAAAGCTTTATAAACTGTGAAGAGTACACGCGTTTGAAGGATCAACTTATGGAAATAATGAATTTAGTCAACAGACACCTTTATAGCAACGATCCTTTATAACAACATTACTACCAAATGTTGCTATTTTGTTGTCCAATCATCAATCACTCATTCTAAGCACCCATCATTCAATGCTCGATTAAGAGCCAAGCAGATGGGATTAATTAACAAAGATTTGTGCATCATTTATAAAAGTAAGGGATTTTTTTGTTTCAACAGGAATCAAAATAACATAAGTATCAGTAGATACCTCAGTATTAGGAAACCATCAATTTGAAGGATGATTCAGTTCTTAGAAACTTTCCCTTATAAATAGGTTGACGGAACAATAATAAACTCTGAATAAATAATTAACAAAACGTTATTGTCATAGCAACTATCCAAACTAGCATATTATATATTTATATAAAAAAAAGTTCATCTAAGTGCTTAAAATAAGAACAAATTGTGGTGGAGAGTGAACCGCTCCTACACAGCAATCGGATTACTCTTATTTAAAGCACTCAACTGTATTTAGTCTGATATGACAACAGATATTGCAGAAATTGATCATATAACACAAAATAAGTCTGAAATGGAAACACTTTAGTAAGTAATGATTAGCACTACCATTCACTCTTTAGGTTCAACTATGATATTCTCAAAAAAACAATATTAGCGTTTAGACGTTATGGAGACTGGGATGGAGGTTTTACAGAAGGTAAGTGGATAGAAAAGTGTTCAAGTTAAGCAAGTAACCATTTGGAGCTTTCAAACACCAGGGCCCAGTTGTTCAAAATCCGATTAGCGCTAATCTAGGATTAACTCTGGATTAAAACTATTTTCTACCAATCAAATCTTTTTTCGAACAACTGGATATTGTGGTCAAAATAAGAGCAAATAATCACTGTGGAGAAGGGTGTAGCCTGAAGTTATGCCCAAGAATTAACCCTCCACAGTGATTATTTGCTCTTATTTTGACAGCCCTTATATTGACCCATGAAAGTACTATGATGTAACATTTTTGCAATACCTGCATCTATCAGACAAATAAATATTCAATAAACTGATCAAAGTATTTCTTTAAATAGCAATTAATATGTGTCATGTTATTTTATAATAATTTGATCAGTAAATTGAGTGCTTATGATTTGCCAGAAAAAATATTAATTCATTTAACGCAAATAAATCACTGCAGAGAAGAGTTTTCTTGAGCACAACTTCAGGCTGAAAATCACTCCTCCACAGTGACTATTTGCACATATTTCAAGCATTGTCACAATTCTGTCGACAAATATCTTGGTACAGATATCACAATTTGCCAAGCGATATGAATCGAAATTACTACAAATAATTACTGTGGAGGATCGAATCAATGCCGAAATATTAAACATCAAAAGGGGTTTGCTCTTGTTTCGAGTATATTATGACCAATATAGCATATTAGCAAAATGTGATATCAAAGTGGTTGAAATAGCAGCAAATAATCACTGTGGAGAAGAGATCTTTAAGCACAGGTAATTTCAGGTCTTATAGATTAAAACTACACTATAAAATCACTCCTCCTCCCCAGTAATAATTTCTATTTCAACCACTTGCTTATATAACACTCTTTGCAAGAATTACAGATCCAGCAGCATAGTAAGGCTAAGCACATTTCATTTTTATTACATTTAAAACATTTAGATGTATTTATCCATTTCATTGCAAAATTTCAAATGTAAAAAAAACTTACAGTGTCTGTAGTATATTGTATCGTCAATTATGTTTTTCTGGATAATGTCATTTAGAGTTATATTGCCGTTCGTATCATTCCTAACCATAAGTTTTTAACCTAGACTGGAATCTAGTCTTACTCTCGCAGAAAAAACGAAATTCTATAGAAAACAAGTTCAAGGCGAAAGAAGACAGTGGAAAGTGGACTAAGTCATTAGTAGCTCAAAAGTATGGTGTGCGAAGGAACACTATTTCTACTTGGCTTTTACCTGCGAATAAGAAGAAGATAATGGCTGCATTTTCATCTGGAACGACCAACTTGACGAGGACTTGGACAAAGCTGTTTTTGAATGGTCAGCAAGATCAAATAACATACCTGTAGGTGGATTAGTTCTTCAAGAGAAAGCAACTGATTTTGCAAAAACACTTGGTATAGCTGACTTCAAAGCATCAAATGGATGGATTTACAGATGGAAGGCGCAGAATAATGTCACATTTAAAACAGGTGAGGCAAAATCATGCACAATGGGAAGAAACTCCCAACGATCCTTTCAGGGTATAAAATGGAAGATATTTTCAACGCTGATTAGTTTAGTCTCTTCTTCCAAGCATTACCAAACAAAACCCTTGACTTAAAAGTTGAAGAATGGTGGTAAACACTCTTGATCTCAACCTAGAGCCGAGTAGCTTTACTGCTGAAACCTTCATTGACGCAGACGAGGATGTAGCAACTTCCATTCAGTCATTACAAAATGATGAAGAACTACTCTGTGAGTTTACACAAAATACCAACAGCAAAGATGATTGATGATAATTGATGATGAGAACGACGAAATGGAATTAACCGAGAGAGAAAAACCAAGCCAGAAAGCATTATTCGAGGCAATGGAGGTGGTTGAGAGTTTTGCTCTTTTCCAAACCGATGGTATCGCTAGACAAATGAGAAAGTGCACTGTCCAGCTAAATGAATTGATTGTTTTGTCATTAAGCAAAAATCAAAGCACCATTCCCCATTATTTTAAGGCCAATGTAAGCTAATTTAGTCTAAACAAGGTGTAAGAGTGTTTTTTCATTCATACGCTCCTTTTTCTCTGAATACTTCGATTTTCCAAACCCCAAACAATTTTGTCGGTCCTTTGCCAGTTAAATAAATTGGGGTACAAATACAAATTTTAATGGCTTTCCAGGGCAATTTTACTCAATTCTGATATCAGAAAAATCCAAGCCTTTACCTGTACTGTTTAAACAAACCATCAAATAGGGGTAAAGGTAACTTTTGCTATTTTTTGCGCCCAAATAAAGACTTATCTGCTCAAAACAGGTATGCCCAAAAAAGTCCTGGATATGACACTGAAGAGAGAGAGCAAGACTGATCCTTTTATGGTACACGCGATGTTAAAAAGTACAGGTCGTCGATGTCGTCTACATAACATAAACAAAGCAGCACTTTTTTAAATAAATGTTAAGTAGACATATAGATTTTCGCTCAAACCAATGTATGACAGAGAGACTGAGGTTTTTCATACAAATTTTGATGGCTTTGAATTTTGAATTTTGTGATCGGTAAATCAAAAACTACTCCCGCATTTACACTTTTTATATCCAAATAAAATAGCGCATTAAACTTTCAGTTTTTTGGCTGAGCGACGCTATCATAAAGATCAAGTTTGCTTGGTCTAAGGGGCAGGAGCTGCAACTATAGGTCTGACGTCTGCAAGGTCTGCATTATCCTGAACTGAAATACCAATTCAAATAGTGAAATATTAATTAATTTACTCTCCTCCACAGATTATCAGCTACAATGCTGAAACTAAGAATGAAGGAAGTCTGGCATAAATATTCACAAATTTTTGCTCAGCAACTAAATAAGTGGATATTTACAAAAACAAGAAATTTTCAAGGTTAGTCACAACAATGATTTGAACTATTTTCCAAGTTATGTTCAAACTCCCCTCTCAGCTGATGAAGTATGTTCCCAAAACAAACATTTGAAATAAAGATTTTGAACAAGTAAAAAGATTACTAGAACGGAATACCTTTTAAAATTATATTTCCTGCCCTGGTAGCTTATCATTTTGAACTGATAGCTTATCGTCTCATACAATAATAAAAATTTCAAAGCAATTATTTTAAAATTTCACATGTTACTATCTACACAGTGAAATATCAAAAAAATAAGCTTAAAACTTTAATCCACAAAACATGATTAATGAAAATAAATCTGTTTAAAATTGTTCTAGAAAACCAGTAAAGAAGTATTATAGTATCACACCAACTGCTTATCACAAGAATGATATGGTCAGTGGTCAAAATAACAATGAATAACAACTGTGGGGAAGTGATTTTTTTGAGGATAGCTTTAGGCTGAAAAAAACCCTCCTCCACAGTGATTTACTGTTATTTTGACCATTGATGATGAGATGATTTAAATACTGTTTCGATAGTCAAAACGGTGTTTTTCAATTAGTAGATGAAAACCGGGTTAAATACTTTGCAATACATTGGTTTCTTTGTATGGAAGCAGGTATGGAGTTCATTGCAATATCGTTGACAATCCATCATATTGATAATTATTCATGTCTTGTGCAGATATTTAAAAAAAGAATCAGCGGTCAGAATAAGAGTAAATACTTTAAAGGAATTTAACTTTGCAAGTCGCAAAAAAGAAGGTTTTCGCTAGAACTTAAATTTGTGAATTAACCATAATTAAATATTTTGTGAGAAATTAATTTTGTGAATTGACCGTAAACAAATTTTTTGCGGGAATTTAATTTTGCAAATTATATATTTGATTACTAAATTTTCAGAAGAGTCCAACTCAGCAGTTAAGTCTTAATCAAACGACATTGCAATTTTGCGAATTTATTTATTCGTGTGCCTGTTGGGAAACTCTTGGTGGTATCACCGCGGATATTTCTACATGATGAATATGGATAAGATGAGATGGACAAAAAAAGTATACAGAATTATATCTACGTATATCATATGTATTTTAAATAGCTAAACTTCGTCATCTGCAATTGCATCTACAAATATGTTAATATGAAAATCTGCTTATTTTCTTGCGCAATAAAACCTTGAAAAAGATATTTTAAAATACAGATGAAAAATTTAAACCAAATCTCAGCCCTTAGCAACCGAGTTGAATCTCAGCCTCAACCCTTAGCAACTGAGCTGAATCCCGGCTTCAACCCTTAGCAACAGCTTTTTCGTGAGAATTTAAATTTGCGAATTGACCTTAAACAAATTTTTTGCAAGAATTTAATTTCTTGAAAATGCCCGAAATTTGTGAAATTCGCGAAATTTTCATCTTGTAAAAATTTCTTCCTTTAAAGTAATCACTGTCGAGGAGTTATATGTGAGCAATGTTTCAATCTACAAAAATCTGAAGCTCAAAAATCTCCTCCATACTAATAATTTATTCTTACATTGAGCATTGAAACCTAGGTGATTATTACATAACACTAATAAAAAATTAGCTCTAACAAATCAATTCTATATTGTGACTACAAAACAACCTTTAAGAATTGGGTCCAAATAACGCCATATTGTAATGGGTACGAAACAGATCCATACTGCTTCAGGATTGAAATGGGTACGAAACAGATCCATACTGCTTCAGGAATAAACAAACCCATAGTGAGGGGGTACAAATGGGTCCACATTGCGAGAAGTGTTTTCGACTTTTGTTATTAATTCAAACAAAGGGATTATAATGAAGACAACATCATAATATAGTACAGCAACAACTTCCTTCTGTAGTTTTTGGACTTTTTTCCATGTCTAAAGAAAGGATAAGATAGAAATTATTACTACAAATATTTATCACCTGATCATCCTTGCATTCTTACCAACCAAGATTTTACATAGCCTTGATAGAGGTTCCCTCTACAGGTGATGCTACAAAGCCTGAAGCTATGCTCAAAAAAACTCTCCTCCACTGTGACTATTTACTCTTATTTTGGGCACTGGTTCCATTTTATGACGAGTTCATAACAAAATATTTGAAAACCAATGCAAAACGTAAAAATTTAAGAACTATCTGTGAAACATCAAAAAAAGTATCATGCATACAAACAAGGTTCGGAAATCCAGAGTTAAAGAAAAAAAGAACTATGGAGCCCGAGTTACGAGTATGACGCCATAACCCAAGCTAACTTACTTTTCGTAACTCGGTAGTTCAAACATAAATATAATTTCCGAGTTAAGTAACTCGGGAATTTTAATTGAAATAAAATTTCTGAGTTAATTAAATCGGCTATTTAAATTTAGATATAAAAGTTATTTACCTCGAAAATTTTATTTGAAATGAAATTTCTGAATTACCTCATGACGTCTCAAAACTTCTTCCTTTTAGGAGTATTTATTTGAATATTTGATATTTATGATGCAGATGAGGGTTACGAACAAATAGTCAAAATTATTAAAAATGATTTATTATGGGGAAATATGATTTCGAATCTAGATGTGATTTTTTAAAATCTAGTTTGGTCCCAAAACCTAACTTCTTTTTTCACTGAAAATTTGCATCTGAGTAACTTGAGTGTCCCACTACATTCTAATGTTGTTTACATTACCGTTATAGCGTTTATTTTGAAAATATCACACATCAAAAAAGTTGAAGAAGAAGGGACACACTCCCCTCCTATTTTCAGTTTATAGAGTTACTCTTGCAATAAGTTAACTTAATCAGGGAAAGGAGTGGTGCCCTCCCCTTCCTTAGTGGTGGAAGTTAACGACAGAGCATGGAGCCTTTGAGTTGCCTTACTTACTTTTACCCAAACTCAATCCGTGGGCTTCTTTTGTTAACGATAGAGCATGGAGCCTTTGAGTTGCCTTACTTACTTTTACCCAAACTCAATCCGTGGGCTTCTTTTCTCTTGCTGCCTAAGTTGGTGAGAATGGTAGCTCTAATATGGAAGTTGACTTTTACCATATTTGTGAAATTACCCTGAGATCACAAAGCTAAGTCAGATTTATCTTCAGCCAAAACAACAAAAAAAGTTAAGTGTCAGGATAAAAACTGAATTCTAAAAAAACAAATTCAAAATCACCATTCTCAGGCTAAGTCAGATGCAAATTTTCGGCCAAAACAAAAGAAGTTAAGTCACCCTCGGATTCAAAATCGGCATCCTGAGGCTAGGTCAAGGGCAAACTTCAGCCAAAACAAAAAAGGTTAAAAAAGGTTTGAATCTAGAAATGGCCCAACAATTTTAAAAAATCTATTCGAGATTCGATATCATATTTTAATCAATCCTTCTCCAGCATTTTCAACAATTGCAATCATTTTGATAATTTGTTCACAAATCTCATTTTCTTCATAATTGTCAAATATTCTAGAAAAAAACTAAAAGTAGTTTTGAGATAACTCAGAAATTTTATTTTGATTAAAACTCCCGAGTTGAACAACCCAAAAATTTTATTTATGTCTAAATTACCGAGTTAAGTTAATTAACTCGGGATATGACGTCATATTCGTAACTCAGGCTCTGTAACTCGGGTTTCTTAGGTCGGGATTTCCTCCATACAAACTTATAATTAGTTATTTTCTTTGACCACCAGATAAAATGTGCAGATTAAGTTTTCAAATAACTGAAGATAAAACATTGTGAAGGAGTTCACAAATAAACTAATTTATGTCAAATAACTTGTCAAAAACAAAATAATAACATGACAAAAAAAGAGATAAACTCGTGTTAAATTATAAAGAAAATAATCAGCAAATAATCACTGTGGAGGAGAGATTATTGAGCATAGGTTCAGATTTTGTAGCTAAGTACTAAACCTGAGAATGTATATGGAAATGCAGATCAACTTCTTGAAACAAAAAATAAATCAAGGGTACGGTATTAAAAGTAGCCCCCCCTCCCTAAACCAGGTGAAAGTTAAACCTAAGTACATAAATATTATTTGCATACACAAATTAAATAGTGTTTGAAATAATGTCTTTATTAAGATTTTTTAATAAACTATTGGAACAAAATTTTAAAAGTAAAATTATGTCAATTCGCTGTGGAGGAGTTGAGTGAAATTTCATATCAAGGATAAACACCCAAATTTTACATAGCATTAGGATTTCATGTCCTTATTAAGTGCATAAAGTTTCAGGTCAAAAAAACAAGCGCAACACCTTTATTAAGATATAATCATGCCAAGTCACTGTGGAGGAGAGTAGTGAAATTTCATATCAAGACCCCTAAATTTTACATGGCATTGGGATTTCATGTCCTTATTAAGTTGATAAAGTTTCAGTTCAAATAAACAATTGGAACACCTTTATTAAGCAAGGCAAAATTATATCAGATCACTGTGAAGGAGAGTAGTAAAATTTTAAATCATAGCCTAAAGCAATGCTCAAAAATCATTTTAAAGTAGTGCATATATTAAACATAATTAACATGAATAGGAACATGGTATCTGTTAGCAGTAATAAAGTCTTGTAGAGTAAAAGTGGTTGAAAGTGGTTGAACAAGTTTATTTCAGACTCCTTAATTTCACATTTTTATATATCATAGCTTAAAAACGTACAGTATTTAATGCCAAAAAGTCCGTGTTATCACAAAAATGTTCACTTTTATTCATTGATCAAAATAATCTTATGAAACTCAGAGCATATAATTCAAGATTTTAGGGTATTTCAAAATCAACATATCACTGTCATTTTCATCGTTACTGCTATCCGAATTACTTGCATAATTGGTTATCCATAACGAATCTTTTGATGGTACAATGCTTTGCATAACATTTTCAGCAGCTCTGATTGCCTCACATTCCATCAAATCTACTTGAATAGCAATTGAAGGATTCTGGTTAATAATATGTGAACCATCTGGATGTCAGTGCCGCTTAGATGTATCATAGTTTTCGACGGCTTTGACAATAATTTCCCGTGCTTCGTTAGAGTGGTAAGACGGGCCATTGATTGATATTTGCAGGAGTCCATTTAAAAGATCATTTTTCATGGCTCTTCTCATTCTTGTTTTTATTCGTTTAACAGCACTTGCTCCTCTTTCAGACTAAGCATTAGTAACAGGTGTGATCAAAGCAATCTTTGCAAACTTTGCGATGTGAGAGTGCATTAGCCCAAGCACAAAATCTATTTATTGCAGTGCTTTGTTGACTAAGGTACATTGCCGTAAAAACTTGTTCAAAGTCTGCATGTAAAGGTGATAGAAGAACGATATTAAATATGTTGTTCTAGCGTCTTTATTACAGACTTTAAGCAAGTTTTTGTCGACTATTTACATCCTAAAACTATTTTACTATTAAATGAAGCTTAAATGGTCAAACAATCAAGTGTAAATAAGAGCAATTAGCTACTATAAATTCCTGGTAAGTAAGTCCGCAATAGTATCTTCTGACGCGATAATAGTTTAATAATATTCTTCTTACTCAAAAAAAAATTAGTATTATAACTTTACTATCTTTAATAAAATCAATAAATAGATAAATTATATGGTGATATAAAAGCAAGTTAATATACTCAATGAAATGTACACCTGTTATTAGTTATGAAATGTTTCTAGTCATAATCAAATATAATTCATGTGTACAATGTAATGAATTCTTTTAAAAAGATTTTCCAGACATAATAAATTACAATTAATTTGTGCATTGTAATGCCCTATTTAACATTTTGAGGTTTGTAATATAAGAATGAACTGAATGAAATGAGAGTAGAAATGGCACTGCCGGATTCAGAAAATAAAGCATAATAAAATCCTTTTATAAATTGGTTTTGATATAAAAGTAGGTGTTAAAATAACCTGCGGAGGAGTTTCAAAGTGCTATCAACTTGGAAATGTAATGGAAAAAATAAAGAAAATATAAGATATCAAAAAGTAATATTTATACTCTGAGAAGGATGGGAAACAAGGGGAATAACACGGCTTACAGGGTTCTGCATCTATCAACGAAACAGTTACAGCACTCAACAAACAGGAATGAGGCACTGACCACACATATATATTCCAATTGGATGCATACAGTACCCTTTAGCTATCATTTTGTAAATAATAAATAATTACACTTAAATCACTCAATGATCGAGATTCGGGTAAAATTGAGGATTGCATCTTATCATACAAGAATCAAAACAAATACCTGCTATTAAAGTTATTGCATTGATCAGTGAACTTTTTTCTCCAATGTCACTACTACTATGAGCTTCCACCTATTAACAACAGTGGTTGAAATAAGAGCAAATAATCACTGTGGAGAGGGGTGATTTATGAACCTGAGGCTATGCTCAAAATTCTCTCCTCCACAGTGATTATTTGCTCCTATTTCAAGCACTGAACAAAGAGTTGAGCAAATCACTGCGGAATCATAGGTTTTTGCTATGGCTAACATTCCGTTACTTTGGGCAAAAACTCGTTCAAAGTCTACAGTAAAGACGCTAGAACAGCGTTGAAAACTGCAGTAAAGACCCTAGAACAATGTCAAAAACTACAGACTTTGAATGAGTTTGTGCCCAATGTATATACATTGAAAATTGAAAAATTTGATGGCTTTATAAAGCGTTTAAAATAAGACAAAAATATCTGTGGTGGGGGTGATTTTTGTAAATAGCTTCAGGCTTCAAACAAACCGATGGTATTAGTAACATTATATGTATTTACATTGTTCTTTAGGGTGGTACTACTAACTAATTAGAAGTATACTAATTTAACTGTATTGCAAGTAGTCCGCCAAACCAACAGTAAGTTGAACCAAGCATACTGAAATAATTCATATTATACATCAAGGCCATACTGCTCATATTTTGTCATGATGCATTTCATAAATATAAATAATAATAGCTTTACGGTAGATACTTCACAGAGGTAAATTATGTTATTAGGTTAGGCAGTTATCATCTAGTGAGCAAGATTGATTTTGGCAACATTTACATGTTGATGATGTATTTTCATCACTGCTGGAAATCACTCTCTTGTTGTGTGTGTTAATGATATTGGTCATGTTCGGAAGACAGCTGGAGCTAATCTTTGTTTTTGTTATAAATCTTATGTAGTCTGTACTGTTTCGGAAAATGTTTGTTCGGCATATTTAAGAAGTTTTTGCCACATTTGATGATACATTCATACTGTATGGCAGGTTTAACCACATGATGTTTCATTTACTATTTCTTATGTTGGTGTCGATCAGGGGCAGATACAGAAGAAAATCTGACGTTGTGAAAATGTAAAATCCGAGCATCGGTTGCTTCGCTCCCGATGCTCGTTGTTGCAGATGGGGGTCTGGGGGCGCAGGAAGCCCCCTAGTGGGGTATGGGGTGAAGTCCCAGAAAAAATAGGCGTTTTTGCATGTACTAGAGCCAAAAATGCCGTTAATTACATGGAAAGTTACATTAAATACTTATGGAAAAGAAAAGAAATGTAAAAATTATGAAGCAATGGAAACATCATGACAAAGTTATTATACGTTTTTGTTTTTTTTAAGAAACTCGGTTATAAGAAATCTTATTCTAGAAACCTCAAAAATTAAGAAACTTTTAGTACCTAAAAATATTTTCCTAGTTCAAGAATAGAAAACCTTTCTCTTGTCATACGTGAGTAAACTTACTAAAAAAGTACTAATGGTGTGTAACTTTAGCCGTTCACAAATAAATAAAGCACTGCGTTAGAGAGTCAAATATATACTAGACACTTTATTCTAACCGAGAATTCGATTTATCTGTTCTTCTCCAATGTGATTATAATGAACAAAACATTAAATAACACAAAATCCCGAGAGAGAACAAGAGATCAGAGAACAAGAGATCAATTATATATAAATCTAAAGCGAAACAAAAGATGGGCACGTGTGCAGCAAATTAAATCAAGAAAAAAAAACGTTTTTAAAAATATGAAGACACAAAAAGCAAAAATAGAATATAAACAAAACTTTGATATTTAAAAATAATTTTAAATCCCAAGTTGCACACTGGGCCGAAAATATTTGGAAGTCAGGGTTTCCATTACCAATTTTAGCGCAAAACAAGTCTAACATCTAAAAAAAACACGAGCAAAACAAGAAATAACCCTCTTGTAGATGATTTGATGATTTATTTATAGGCTTGTTTGCTTTCATAAGAACAACTAAATACCTCTCCTCAATGTTCTTCAAGTTTATTGGAAATTTTAAACTTGATGAAAGCAATAGCTTCATAATAGTTTCAACGCGGTGCAAATCAGCACGGACATTCTCAAAATTAGGAACAAGACGTTGCCGTTTCTTTTCGCTCATGTTGATTCTGA
>JAULBZ010004459.1:0-14721 GCA_032360805.1 Neoturris breviconis | reverse complement strand
TCGGTCCCCACCATGGGGGGACCTCGCAGAGATACTATAGTAAGTTTTTAGTACCTTAAAAAACGCTGTCCCCAAAAGAACTCTGGATATGGCACTGAAGTGCTTCTTTATTTTATTGTTTATGTTTCAACCTGGGCACATATACTTCCTGTTAGTCACAGAATTTGTTTGAATTTCGTCAAGTTTCATTTTTTACTAAATAGCAACAATAATATTTTATGAAGTAAGAAATAAGAAATCGAAACATTCTGAAATAAACAAGAAAGATATTATATAAAAATAAAATTGAATCAAGGAATCATTCACAACTTCAATGACAGACGGTCCTATAGAGTTCTGTATTCGGAATTGTTTCAGTTTGTCATATTTTATTGATATAGCTAAATTCTATTTTATGACCTAAATATTCCGATTTCCCCGATTTTTATAATTTTGGAGAAAAAAATCTGTATTTTTTCGGATTTTCAGGAGGAATTTCGTTTGTTTTTAGTGGAAATTTCTTAAAAGCTGGAAAATCCCTTGGCATTTAAAAACCGAAGACAGAACTTAAAAATATGAAATAAAACTGCTCCGATTGCACTTTGAAGAATACATGCTTTTTTGAAAAATAAATCGTATCAAAAAAAACCTATGATGATGTCATTAAAAAAGTGCTGACCTTAGCAAAAAAATATTTATGTCAAATTGTTCCTTTGATGATGAAATACTCAATAAATCTCTAAGATAAATCTCCAGGAAGCTCTCGTGGTCTCATATTTTATTTCCAGGATTGTAGAAGATCCTGTTACATAAACTACTGAGTGAGCTTGATTTAACACATGAAATTTAGATCTAAAGCAAGACTGATCCTAGTTTGTAAGCACTTTTTGGTGGGTTTATAATTGGGGGAGAGAGTGGGGCTTACAGATGAGCTATTTCATGTCATGGTTTGAGTGTTAGTATTTCTGTGGGCTTATATACAGTATTATAGGTCTGCTGAAATACAGGGGAGGTTTGTACCTCAAGTGATACAGTAGTTCGTAAGCATGCTTGTGGTGAGGTTGCCTTATAGTACGTTAGGATGAGATTTTGTGTTTGCTAGTAGAGGTTGGAAGATAGATCGAGTTTAAACAAGTAAAGAGTTATTCACAGGCTACTTAAATCTAGAATGGTTAAGCGTTAGTACATGTGTGATTGTTTAGGCTGGAAGGGGATACACTGCAGGGGGGAAGAGGTATAATCAGAGGTTCACGGTAGCTGTTAAAAACCCAAGTAAGCATAAGCTGTAAGATAAACTCAGCGAGCATGTGGCATAGACAGCATTTTAGTGACCCTGCTCTCAACTGCCTAAAGCCGAGCTCCCACTAAGTTGATCTTGCAAATCTGGTTGATTGGCGATGTGCTTTTTGCTTCACCTGGAAGTTCAAATTGCTTGTGTTACGACTATTGAGAATAACATTAATATTTATTTAAAAATTAAAGGAAACTTCTAAAATATCAAAAATGGAGACTAAAATCCCAAAGTCCTAAAATTCTAAAATTTCGTTTAAAAAAGTACCTCTTATCATTGATTTATTTTATACATCCAAAATTTGAAGAAGTTTTCCCAAAATACCAAAATGGATGCGAAAATAATACTCATGGTCAAAGTGTCAGAAAATTAACATGTCAAAAAACTCCAATTCTCCCCCTTATCATTTGGGTATGATATTTGATAACTTTTTGTTAAATGTGGTCCCTCATAGAAAATAAAAATTTCAAAATAATTATAAATCTTCATTTCTCCCCTTATCATTTGGTATGATATAACTTAACTTTTTGGTGAATGCGGTCAAAAAAAACCTCAGAGAATTCAAATGTCAGAAAATTTTCTAGCTTCCCACATTTTAAAAAATCTTTCGCCGATACTTAGTCCCAGGTCGATGAAATTGAAATATATTTGGCCAGCACCGCACCTTTTCAGTCCATTATGGGCCGTTTTTTGCCCAAAACTTGGACCCAAGTGGACGGAATCGAAAGGTTTTTGACATGTCCTTTTAAAATATCACCTCACATGCTGGTACCAATTTTAAAATGGCAGCACTTCAGGAACATGGTTTAATAAGAAAGTGGATGCCACCGTTGCTGCAATCCAAACTTCAACTTCATTTGGTGGGCTGAAAACCTCTGACTATTTGGAAACAAGCCCACAGGCTTGCTTCCCTAATAAAATTATGTTGATAAAAACCATTATCAAAATATTTTAGTTTCCAGTAATCTTTTACTGTCTGAGTTCTTCTATGGTTGTTGAAATTAATATTGAACAGACATTATTACAGCTCAACTATGGTTTGACATCATGTCCAAGCCTGAATATAACTGTCGGACATAAAGCACCCTACAGGCGATGCCCAGATTTTATTTAGGCTTGATGTCAGTTACCACCAAGAAAGTTAAAAGTACTCTTTTGGTGTTTTAATAAATACCATGGTTACTCTTATTTACAGGGTGCAGGAGATACAGGTAGCACTTTTTTCTCAAACAATCAAGTTGGCATGTATATTAAACAGAACATCATATAAAGATCATGTAAAAATATATAGCAACATGTGGAAAACACCATTAACAAAGAAAGTTAAAAATCAATTTAAAAATACTTTTAACACTTTGTGAGTATTTTTTCATGTTGAGTCAAGCTCATATACCCACCCAGGACTACAGAGAGGTGAGTCAGATTGGACAAAGAAACTACCAGAACGAATGTGCGTAAATCACGACCCAAACAAACAATCACTTAGGAAACTTACTAGCCTATGGTAACAATTCTATAAACATAGGCTATCATCTTCCCAGGGTGCAAAACTCGTTCAAAGTCAGCAGTAGAGATGCTTGAATGGCGTCGTTCTAGCGTCTTTAATGCAGACTTTGAACAAGTTTCTGCCGACTGGGGTTTATTTTCTATATAAAAAGATTGCGGCAATTGCCTTAAGTACTGATAAACATCAATTAGGTAAAAACAAGTGATGTGAGTAAGATGTCTGCACGTGTGTAACCATGTGGGAATTGTTTATTATTCTGAGCTTGAATTAATCTCGATTAGTGATTGTGCCCATTTTCTACTGACTGGGAGCATGTGCTTAGATCGAGCCAACGAACATAAATTACGTTAAATAATAAATAATATAAACATAAATAAATCGATAATATTTAGCTTAAAAATCGTAGAAGAAAATCGTAGAGGCAAGGTAAGACTTTGTTTACTTATGTGAGTAGAACTTCTAACACCTTTAGAAGATGTGCTTAAATTACCAGAAGATTATATTTTATGCGTATGCATAATCAGTTTGATTCTTTTGTTATGGTTATGTAGAATATACATAAACTCGAATATTCTAGAAAATGCGCTACCTGCATCTTCTGCATCCTGCAAATAAGAGTAACCGTGGTAAAGTTCATAAATGTAGGTTAGCAAGCCTAATAAATAACATACAGCCATGCACTAATCTTAAAATAGAACCAAGAGTGTTTAAGATCTGGAATAATAAACTTACGTGCCAAGACATCACCACCACATTTAGGTGCACCACTTTTGAATGCTGATAACAGAGTTTTCTTTTTATATAAACCACATTGGCAAGTTGTTTGGGTGTCCTGGTGACCATCGTAATCCTTTCGACAATTAGAAACATTGTCTGTACTTATATAATCCCCATTCTTTGTACGCTTAACATTCAAACTTTCTGAATGTATGATGAAAAGTACAAAATAAATAACATTTGTATATATGAACATTGTTGCTCACCTAAATAATAAGAATCAAACCTTTACATCATAAAGCATCAATAAAATAAAGCTCCTAATAGCCTGGTGTTATCTTGTTCATGGTAAAGCTCTTAATAGCCTGGTGTTGTCTTGTTCATAATATTATATGGGTGGTGAACTGTCTCTCCAACAGATTTTCTTTGCTAAATAAACATAATACCAGACATTCTATTAAAATTAGGAGCTGAAACGTACTTGCAAAAATTTCTGAAGATTTGCATGCATGGTTCATACAACCAAAATTAAATGAGAATATCTGTCTATCCTAAACTTAATCAGTCTTTTCTAGATTCCATTAGTCATCTACAATAAAATATTTATATCAAAGCATCTTATCTTTAAAACTTCTTGCTTAACCTTTCAGACGTTTTCATCATGTCAGCACAACTATGACCACCAGAAATTTAAAGTATCATCGAAATCCGCTTAAAAAAGTAAACAGTCAGTAAAAAAAAAATAATAATAACTAACAATAACAGATGCTTTTCTTCAAAAACAATAAGTGAAGTCAAATTACTATTATAACAAATAATTACCATCTATTCATATCTCGTCTCAAGGTGAAACAGATATATTCATATTCAGATGCAATTAAGTAAAATAAAGTTTTCTCAAAGATCAAGTACAATCACAAGTCTACAAGAAAAAACAGATTACACATTATTTGTTTAGGAAACCTATGTTTATAAGAAACTCTGACTATTTTAAGGAAAATGTAAAAACTCACTAGTGCCAATGAAAATCAAGGATGTCATTACTTTAAAATCCCTTAGAAGTTCATAAGAAAACAGATTATGTAAAATTATCTCTCACATTTGAAAATATATTGTTTTTACAATATTATTATTTGTTTAGCTAGGTTATGACATGATGTTGGTTTCTTCAGGAGGCTGTGTTTAATAAACATAACTCAAGATTATACAATTGTAAAGATCTTACTTTATTTACTCTCCGTCAGGGAGAGAATTTGCAAGCAAAATGCAACTACATTCTGCAAGGAAAAAGGTAACAAGGTCATATATGGCAAGCTTTTTAACATAAAGCCCTTTTTTAAGTATAATTTAGTTGATTTACGTTTCTTTTCATATGTTATTTAAATTTGAAGAAATCCAAAATGCGACACAAATCTCATTCACCAAAATATAGTAAGTTATCATATTTGGCTACTGTTATCTGTATCTCCCACAAAAACAAAGCCAAAATCTCTAGATATTATCACAATAAACAACATTCAACTAAAAAGCTATTAACGATAAATTTTTGAATCTGTCACTTACTTTAAGAATAACTATACTCAAGAGTAACACGTGTTTATTCCTGTAATTACATATTCTTCTTAAACAAACCATAAAGTTAAACAAATCTATTTTTAAAATCTAGTATAGTTCTTACAGTTTTAACATTATTGTCTATGTGAAATGGGCACAAGACCTGGTTTACACCAGAAGAATAAAAGTAAAAATTGATATTCTTTCCAGCAGTTAGCAAGTTGAGTTTAACATTAAAAGCTTTTTTTGCTTTCTTACACTACATCATCTAGACTTTGCATTAGATACCATCTATGCAGGAGGGATACAAATCATTAAATACACAGTTGTTCAAAGAAGCTTGTCAATATCAAGATCATTCTTGTTTTTTTTAATTATAATCATGTGTTTTTAGTGTTGTTTAACTTGATACTTGCGAAAAAGAGTGTTATATCAACAAACTTCTATTTGATTGGTTTTTACGGTGGGAACAACCAATTAATTTCAAGATCGTTGGCTCAGTGGGTTCTTGCACTGAATGCATACATCTTTACTTGAAGTGTAACCTAGACTTAAGTACACCTATCAATGTAATCTCCAAGCAACAATAATCACATTTTAAAGCTCCCATAGAATGATCAAACATACTGAAAGAAAAACATTATTAAGTAGCAATGATACCATAACCACATAGCAAATGATTTGCATGAATCAAAGTAAAGGAAGTGACTGTGCAAAAAAATTAATAATATGGCAACAGGGAAATTTTATTATACTTTGAAATCCTCAATGAGCAACTTTTTTATTTGAAAAAACGAACAAAAATAAAATTACACATATAAGGGTGTCAGTGATGGAAATAAGAGTAAATAATCACTGTGGAGGAGATTCTTGTGCATAACTTCAGACAGTGATTATGCACTCCTATTTCAATCACTGGGTGTTAACGCTCTTGCAATGGATCCATTTCTGCGGTACTACTATTTCAACCGCTGGGTGTTAACACTCTCGTAATGGATTCATTTCTGCGGTACTACTATTTCATCCACTGGGTGTTAACACTCTTGCAATAGATCCATTTTTGCGGTACTACTATTTCAACCGCTGGGTGTTAACACTCTTGCAATAGATCCATTTTTGCGGTACTACTATTTCATCCACTGATTGAGGATTTATGCATTGCTAAACTAAAATTAGAAAGTAGAGCATCTTCGGAGACTAATTTTCAGCCTGTAGTGAATTCAGGGGCCTGTTACCCCTCAAGGGGCTCTTATTTTAAGAGTAAATATGATAAAATACAAACATGAGAATTGATGCAAGAAATGTTCCACATAACTTTGAACTTAAGAAATTGAAAGGCTGAGATACTGTATGTAGTTTTTCTGAGAAATACTGTAAATACAAACAAGATCTCAAGTTCTCAGCAAAGAGTTTAAATAAATAAAAAATCCTAACAAATCATAAAAGAGGATAACAACAGAAGAAATAATCTGATAGATATAAAGATCTTTGCGCTCAATCTTTTACACAATATCTTTCCAGCATAAATAAGCTGTATCAATACAATGTACAAACCACAGAAGATTGATTGATGTCACTTAAATACCACAGATTAACAGTTCTTAAAATAATCACTGTGGGGAAGTGATTTTTAAACATACCTTCAGGCTCCTCCACATAGATTATTTGTTCTTATTTCAAGCAGTGACATCTCAGCGTTTTAAGTTATTAATTTATTTACTTCAGCTAATTTTCAGGAAATAAAAATGAGAACTCAAGAAATTTTATTTTTTCAACGTGCTTCACCATAACAAGCACATGACTGCTTAAAATGAGAGAATCACTGTGAAGTGGTCATTAGGGACCATCTAAAAAACAAACCAATCCATTACAAGTTCATTGACGCAACACACTCCTTCACAGTGATTATCTGTTCTTATTTCAAGCACCTTGACACACTTTCCCATAGAGAAATGTATATCTTTAGCCTTGTTTTTAATACTCATTCCCATGTTCCAGTACAAGTCTTTTTAAATTAAATAAATTCATAAACAAAGATTTTAAATTCAATGACCATTAAAATCTTTTAATAATAAAATTAAGAATTTATGTTTTTTACTAATATTTTTAAACTAAAAGCTAAACATTAAATAATCCTATTTTTTCTAAGACATCTTTATAATAAATACTACTTGGTTATTAGATTTATTTATGTTGCCTTGGCCCAATTAAATTCAGTGTCTTGGTTTCATCATATAACCAGTGAATTACAATTAACACAATAATAAAGGTATACAAAACAGAAAATAATATATCCCTTTTTTACAATTTCAATTTTTCAATGCTTACCTTATTGCCTAGTTATCTAATTTATTTTAGGGCATTAACCCTATTAACACTGGGCTTTGTACCGCTAATGCTCATCAAAAACAGTGGGTTTGGTCTGTAAAATATGAAATAAGAAATCTGGACTATAATTTTCAATACTTTTATCCATTTTTCGAAAGAGAGTCTAGCAACAACATAAGTTTATTTAACAAAAATTTTATATTTTTGATTTTAAAATGCTGTGCACACTTTGTGCCCACCCTCTAAGTTGCATAACAGACAATGTATTGCCGCTGAGAACTTTCCAGAGTTTATGTACTTGTTAACTAGCTCAGGAATAGCCACTCATTGGAAGAGTTAAAAGAAAGTTTTAACTTACAACTTCATTCTTTTAATTTCCAAAATATGAATAAATGCACTGTGCATGAACATCAAAATTTAAACATAAAACTAATGTCTTTTCATTGTTGACAATTAAAAGCCACGTGCATGCAGGGATACTGGTAGTAACTGGAAATTAATCATACCTTAATCACTTAAAAAATTGCTTCAACAATCATTATAATTTTGTTGATTGGTTTTATAACTTATGTGCATGGTAGAAAAACTTTCTTAAGCACTATGTGATTCCAAATAACTCTTTGTTCCATTTTGTAATAAGCTATATGGAGGAGAGTATTTATTATTATACATATACAGATTTAAGGTTTGTGCTTTGGCTACTCTGCCAAAAGCTAAGATAAAGTTGACCTGGTGCATAAGGCGATATCAGAGTTTTAGAGTTAAAATAATGGTTTAAAATCTCAACTTATATTGGCAAATACGGTATGACAAATAATGTCTGAACAGTTTTATTCAACCTCAAAATAATTATATCCAAAAATCACAAGGTATAACGTTTATCTTACAATTTGCATGAGAATAACTTGTGTTATCATGAATAACTTAACTCATATATAAAATATAATAATCAACAAAAATTGGAAATTTTGCATCAAAAGCAATAGAAATCACATTAATCTAGTTACAGTTGTCATGGTAATTCTGAAATGCTATCAACAAACTAATTATAAAAAACAATCTAAATTATTGATCAATTTCATACTAATTAAAATAAGTAATTAGTAATGAGTAACTAATTGAGATGAACCCACATGATTTTATTTGTCTGTACTGGGATCAGAACTCAATATCATATTAGCTTATCCAGTGGACAAAAACCTGTTCAAAGTCCACAGTGAAGATGCTAGAAAACTACTTCTTTACTGTGTACTTTGAATAAGTTTTTGCCCATGTAAATTTGGTTAGTCGAAAAGCCATATGTTGGGCTTTTTGGGGTACCTTAAAGCTGGGGGGGGGATTCCACCCCTCTCTCCCTCCATAACTTTTGAAAGACTATTAAGACTATCAGGATTGAGATGAATCTTTGCAGAGTATAAAAACCATACTTTCCTAGAATTTTGATTAAAAAGTTCTACAAAAGCATTCAATCATGTTTGCAGTTTTAGATTCTTTCATATAGTTGCCGGATTTTTAGTGAAAATGTTGAATCAAAGGTACAGTATTGAAAATAGTCCACTAAACCAAGTGCAAATTAAACCTAAGCGCATAAATATGATATGCATACACACATTATACAGCGTTTGAAATATATGTCTTTATTATGATGGCAGAGTTTCAAGTCAAATAAACAATTGGAACACAATTTTCTCACTGTGGAGAAGTGTAGTGAAATTTCATATCAAGGATAACTACCAAATTTTACATGGCATTAGGATTTCATGTCCTTATTAATTTGATAGTTTTAGGTCAAATAAACAATTGAAATACCTTTATCAAGGTAAAATTATGTCAAGTGACTGCGGAGGAGAGTAGTGAAATTTCATATCATAGCCTGAAGCAATGCTCAAAAATCACTTCTCCAAAGTGGATATGAATTGCATACACACATTATACATCATAGCATTATGTAAAATTAAAATAGAGAATGCACCTACAGCCCTCTGAATCCATATTAATTAAGGACGGCATGCAAGTCCACGCGAGTCACCCAAAATTTTGCCGACCTAGGACTATATTTAGGTCGGCATTGCCATTCTGAGCAACTCTGGGGGTCAGCAATTTAGAATTAAGTTGCTGACAGATATAAATCAAGCGATACTAAGTAAGGCAGTCCTTAATAAATTCTCTGTTTGCCGTGCTGACGGACCCGAAAAATATGGCGCCGCGTCAAAAAACTTCGGCTCGCAAATTTCAAATATCAGAAGAAGAAAATTATAATATTACCTAAAAATTACCGACTCCCTTTTTTTGTGAACAAAATAACATCTCACGAGTTATCAATATCATAATACTTTAAATTAAACTGAAAGGTTTGTTTCTTTTATTCCCAAGCGTCGAGCGAACACGAGGCATTCAATGCCGAAACAAAGTCTGACGAGATTACTCTGTTTGTCGGATTCACGCAAAAAGATTCAGTGAGAATGCAGATGATTATGATTTATCAGCTATGTCTAGAAACAGGTGTTCATTTCTTATATTACGGCGCCATATTGTTCAATTACCTTCCGTCTTTGTGTGCAATTAAAAACATGTGATGAAGAGAACAACATTGTTTTTAAAATTATGTTCAAAAGTAAAAATCTATTGTTCAAAAAGTTATGATGCATAACTTGAAATAATTTTCAAACGTCGAACTACTACCGGACTTGATTTAATGTTTATAAAAAATCAATACGAAATAAATTTTGTGTGACTTGAGTCTTGCGTATAAATACGAATTTTAAGAAAAGAAAAGTGATCAAAATTGTCTGGAAAAATGGTAACACTATTTACAAGGTATATAGGATGTACGTATGTACAAACGTTGTAAACATATCCTGGTGTACGTATTATGAAAAGTTATTTTGGTTGACGAACTTTTTTCAACGATCTTGATGTACGTGATCGTACTTATTGTAGAAGAAACGTGTACGGACTTTATAATTTTCAAGCCGCGAGCGTTCGTACGAACGCACACACGTATGTCTATTTGTGCAGCCCCCTGGATAAAATTCAAAGATAATGCATTCTCATTGGCCCGATATATTTTCCCCAGCAAAGTATTTTGCCTCATAGAAATCTAACTTTATTTAACCTTAAGAATATAAGTCCCGAGATCGAGGTTGATTTAACTGTACACCAAGGTCCGGAAAAATCAAAATGGCTTCTATAAAACGATACGGAATAGAAGAGAAAAAAAATCTGATCTGTAGTAACTTTATAGCGATTATTTTTTGTATCTAATCACTTCCAAAGAAACTGAGATTATTGATCTGAAATAAGGTCAGCATTTATTCCATTTTTTGAAAGATGGATTGGCATGGAAATAGATTTTTTTCAATGTGCCGACCTGAAACCATATCTACGTCAGCTGCATACTGTTGACCTCCGCAGACTATACATCGGCATTTAGGCATTTGTGAATCCAGTCAATTCCTTATAAAACAAAATTATAAATCATAAATTTGCCATTTTGGTGTAAATCAAAACTTTTGAAAAATCCCTTTTTTGCTGATACTTGGTCCCAAATTGACAAAATCAAAAAATATTTTGAACATCAGTCTCGTAACATTGCCAATTGTAAAATATTCTAACTTTCTTAAAGAAACGGAGTAATTAGTTTATGATATAGACCCTTGATTATAATAGAAGTCTATCTGGTTTTCAAATATTTTAAACTTTTGGTTTATAAAAAATTGTATGTGTACTACAGACCTGATTTTTGCTAAAAACTTCCAAGACCTTCGTTTTTCAGAATATTCTGCCAGTTAATAAATGCAAAACAAACTGTTTAGTTATTGTGACCTTAAAATACAAGCCCTTGGTCAATTATATTTGATCAATTTTGGACTTGTATTTCTCGGTACACAAAAACAAAACAGTTAGTATTGGATAATTAGAGTCAAAAATAAAAGTGACAAAGAAAGTTACTGAACCATCTTGCAATGGGTTGGTTTCTTCGTACGTATTTCTGTTAGAAGAAATCACTATACGTTACAGTTTTACAAATTTACTCAAAATTGGTTCCTTTGAATCTACAAAAAAACATTTAGCAGGAAACTAGTTTCTTCATAGTGTAACAAACTGTAAGATTGATTGAAAGTAAGTAAATACAAAAAGCTATAAAAGGCTTTTAATTTTATTGTTCAGATTACATAAGCCAAATCTCATACAAGACAGAACAAAATACTAACCTGCATTGCATTCCACACATTCCACACATTCTGCATTTTTTTCAATGAGTACCTTCTCATGGTGATACAATTTCTATAATATTTTCATATAATTTTTATTTCTAAGAGAAAAAAGTCATGCCTCTTCTCATGGGATTATTGATGTTTGGTTCTAGCAGTGGTCTATCTAAAGATTTTCAATGCCTGCAAATTTAGACGTGAACGATGTCAGGATGTCAACAAAATACTCTAAAGTTTGAAAGCTAAAACGTGAATTAAAGGCCCGTCAGGCAAGTGGAACATCAAATTTCTACAAATTCACTTGCCCGAATCAACTTTCACCTGTCACTGATGTTCAGGCTAGTCATTGTTTCGTGAAAAAATATGGTGTATGTATAAGCAACATTATTCTCTAGCTACATCCTTAAATTTTAATATTGTCCTCACAGTAGGAAGCTTAGAGATGTTACGGTGCTAAAATAATTCACCTGAATAAGTGTGAGTATATCAGATATTAACACTTTTATTTACAATTTTCAAAAAAGACCTTCTTTGATCAGCATTAAGCAAAAGTTTGAATTCGATTTCAATCCTGACTTTATATGGATATAAATATAACATCACAATCAGTAAGACGGTGCGAAACTGTGTGGGAAGACCTTCATCTTGCAAGCCATAATATCACAATCACCGCCTAATATTCTCTGAGACTCTCTGGGGAAAAATAAAAAAAATTATTTTCTCCAATGTAGAGATGATATAGTTTATTTATTATAATAGGCAATGTTTCGAGTCTCTCATTATTGGGCACGACAATGAGAGAAGTATCTCTTGAAATGTAAAATCGTTAGGTTTTTGACATTATAACTCTATCTTTTTTTTTTTTCTTTTTTAGGATCAGATCTAGGACTGAAAGGCTTTGTTAATGTTCAACAATTGCACAGAAATGTATTAAAAATAATTATTAAAAGTTCTCCTTGCATTACTTTTGAAACAGCTCTAAAGATGTTCTATGAGCACCATAGACCACAATCTCTCAAATAAAATATGAGACAAAAATTACGAATTTTAACATAAGCAATAACCACAAATAAATTGTAACTAATTAAAACGACCTCAGGAATACCCAAGAGATTTATCTGAGTAAACTTAAGACTTTGGGCTTAGGATCTTAGGTCTTTTTGTAAACTCAACAAATTTTATTGCTTCTAGCAGCTTAGTACCCAGGATGTTAGAACAGGATGTTAGAACAAATTCAAATTTCTGTGCTGTTTGACTAGCTAATCAGATTTTGAGGCTTTTTGTCTTAGTTAAAATTCCATATTTTTGCTCAAATTTCACTTTGTCTCAAACATTTTTGTGGGGGATTTCAACTTTAAAATAAAGGGTTTAAATAAATCTGTATCACCGAGACTACATTTATGTAAAAATCTATATCACCGAGACTAAATTTATATAAAAATCTATATCACCGAAGACTAAATTAATATAAAAATCTATATCACCGAGACTAAATTTATATAAAAATCTATATCACTGAGACTACATTTATGTAAAAATCTATATCACCGAGACTAAATTAATATAAAAATCTATATCACAGAGACTAAATTTATATAAAAATCTATATCACTGAGACTAAATTTATATAAAAATCTATATCACCGAGACTAAATTATTTTATAAGAGCAAGCTTAGCAAAACATTTAAATATCAAAATTTAAAAGAAATGAAAAATAGAACAGCTCAGTTTTTATCTGATGCGATGACATAGAATCTTAGGTACCTGTAAAAATTATATAACTTCAAAGATTTGTTCACAGGTTCAGGCCTGGCTGCAAATTAGCCTCCACAGGGGAATGCCGTCGTTAATTCAGAGGCGTCAAATTTATTCCTGGTATATGGACATGTTTTTTTTGGGTGTTCCAATTTATTTTTAAAAATAAATGAAAATTTACAATAATTTAAGAACAATCTTTTGAATTAGCATATAATATTTTGCCAGCAGGTGGAGTAAGTTAATACGATATGATTAAAAAACGTTTTTTGAAAAAAATCCAATGATTCTTTTTGCCCATAACTTGCCCATTTAAGAGAAAATATTATATATAATAATATATATGACTATTATAAGTTAAAGGTTCATCTATGCCAATTTGACTATCACATATTAAAAATGCAACCACTCAAAGACAGAAACGGGCAAGTTATGAGCAAATGAATCCTGGGTATCATTTATTTTGGAGTTCAAGTTCAAATAACAGGTTAAATGGATATTTGCCACTCTTTTATGTTGGCTCACACCTTAAATATACATAAAACATTTATAAGACTCATAAACTTAAAAATAGGAACCCAAAAGAGCAAAAGAATCCTTCTTAAACATATGCAATAACATTAAAACTACCATAACTATACATAGGTAGAAATTTAACACAAATCCATTGTTTTCTTTGCCAAACTGCCCTGATAATATAAGATCTGTATTCTGAATACAATATGTACACGTGGGCTTATTATGGAAGAAATGAATCCAAAAATATTTCCTATGAAAATTAAAAGTAACAGCTCACTAAAACAAGTTGAAATTTTTGGAATTTAAACAGTGTTTAATATTTTTGTTTTGAACTAATTTTATGTCAGAAAAATGTTATGTCTCATAGAATGAACACTCAAAAGTCTTAAACAATGGATATACTCCTCTTTAGACAAGCTAATGTGTCAGGATAAATATCAATAAACTTTCTATGAATCTCTGCTGGATGTAAATAAACAGTATGCTTTGCAGCAGCAACATGGGTCATATTATTTGGATTTATTTGCTCCTAAATTTTCCCAAATCTAACTTTCTAGCAATTACTCATTAACAAGTCTTACCTGAAAAAATAATGTAACTTTTGCTTAAACTTTAATAAAAAATCTCAATGAATCAAAACGAAGGTTTCTTAAAAATTGTTATTTTTAAAATGGATTCTCTTGCTCTTTTAGTGCCCAAAAATCGGTTTTCATGCATTCTTATGAAATTTGCTATTTTCATTTAGCCTCTTGAAATTTTTCACCTAGAATTGTTCATGTTTTGAGGAAATATAGTCTGATCAATATCATTGATTTGTAATTTGTAAGGGATTCTAAAGCTCCCTATCTGGCCCCAA
>JAULBZ010004458.1:0-14721 GCA_032360805.1 Neoturris breviconis | reverse complement strand
TAATGAATACACTTAACTTTTATGGCTCCTAGGTGATTAGTTAGCATCACAATAATGAATACACTTAACTTTTATGGCTCCTAGGTGATTAGTTAGCATCACAATAATGAATACACTTAACTTTTATGGCTCCTAGGTGATTAGTTAGCATCACAATAATGAATACACTTAACTTTTATGGTCCCTAGGTGATCAGTTAGCATCACAATAATGAATACACTTAATTTTTATGGTCCCTAGGTGATCATTTAGCATCACAATAATACTATCTTGTAAGTTAAAATAAACTTTCTTAATCATAATTTTGTAAGGTGAATTTTATTTAACATAATTTGGTGTGTACATAAAGCTATGATGTATAATGTGTATGTAATTCATATCCACTATGGAGGAATAACTTAACTTTTGAGCATCAATTTAGGCTATGATTTGAAATTTCACTACTCTCCTCCACAGTGATTTGATATAATTTTATATTGATGATGGTGTTCCAATTGTTTATTTGAACTAAAACTTTGTCAACTTAATGGAAATCCTACACAAAATCCTACTGCTCCTTGATATCAAATTTCACTACTCTACTCCACAGTGACTTGACATAATTTTACCTTAATAGTTTATTTGACCTGAATCTTTATTAAGTTAATAAGGACATGGAATCCTAATGACATGTATAATTTGGGTGTTTATCCTTGATATGAAATTTTCCTACTCTCCTCCACAGTGACCTGACATAATTTTACCTCAAAAAATGTATTCCAATTGTTTATTGGACCTGAAACTTTACTCTCTTAATAAAGACATATATTTTAAACAATGTATAATGTGTGTATGCAAATCATATTTATGTGCTTAGGTTTAACTTTCACTCAGTTTGGTGGGCTACTTTTAATACTGTACCTTTGATTTTAGCATGTTATTTGTTTCCATTGGTCTGAAAACTTGATTTGGACCCTTTTTGCCAAAAACTTTGGACCGAGTGAAAGAAAAGAGATTTTGGCGAGTCTAGAATATCGCCACAATTGCTGGTACCGAATTTCAAAATGCTACCCCTATGGGAACATGATCTATTAAGAAAAGCGCGCCGATGCCGCAAAGTGATTGTAATAGTCCATCCGAACTTTGTTTGGTGGGCTAATGATAAGGGAGAAGTGGATACTTAGATATTTTGGGAATTTTAACATTTTCAAAAGTGGAGAATTTTTGAGAATTTGAATTTTATGAGGTTTTGATCACATTCACCCAAATAAAATTGCAAGTGGAGACTTAGAAGAAAGTTTTTTGAGAATTGGAATTCTGTGAAGTTTTGACCAAATTCACAATAATATCATACTCAAAATGATGAAGGGAGAAGTGGAGACTTAGAAAGTTTTGAACATTTTAATCTTCTATGAGACTTTGATCATGAACCTTTTTTGGCAGACATTTTGTATGTTGGGGGAGCTTCTTCCTCAATTTTTTGAGATTTTGAGTGATATTTTTTATAACTTTTATAACTGAAGTCTCCATGTTGATTTTGGGAAGCTTCCTTCTTCAATAATTTCATAATTTTACCTTGATAAAGGTGTTTCAATTGTTCATTTGCCCTGAAACTTTAGTACATAAAATCCTAATGCCATGTAAAATTGTTTATTGTTTATTGTTTATAAAGGTGTTTATCGTGAATATAAAATTTCACTGCTCTCCTCCACAGTGACCTGACATAATTTTACTTTGAAAGAGGTGTTCCAAAATTTACCATCTTAATAAAGACATATTTCAAATACTGACGTATAATGTGTGTATGCAAATCATATTTATGTGCTTAGGTTTAACTTTCAGATTGTTTGGTGGGCTACTTTCAATACCGTACCTTTGTTTTTCCAGATTAGTATCTGGCATTAGAAGATGACTGAGCAAGCAAGTTTAGCTGAAGTTAAATCTGCTCCAACTCTTGTGCGAAATGGCACTAAACGGAAAAAGCGAAAAAATGAAAAAGCTGAAAAAGACGCACAGTGGATCCAAACAAATATAAAGAGAATTAAATCAGATGATACTGATGGTACTGATGTTACTGATGGAGGAATAGTTAAAGAACTTCCTCCGGATCATGGACAAGTATTATTTCAAGGTGCTACTAGAAGAGCAAAAGGACAAGTAAGTATTATAGACATAATTAGTTTGTTGTATGTTCAAGGTATCTCAATTATAGTATAGTCGTATTAGGTGAAAAAGGGATCAACCTAGAAGAAATTCGAATACTTACATATTTGGTACCATCAGAAGCACAATTTTATGTAGATTAACATACTAAAATTCTCCCTTAGAAGCTTTTGGGCAAAAATATTCTAGGGCGGTTTTGAGTAGATACCTCTATAATGAACTTTTTGACCTAATGATGAGCTTTCTGGGAAATATTAAGGACTGTGATGAATGGATCCGTTTTATCAGCTCTGCAAACAGTATCAGTCGAGCATAGATTCCCTATGTATCCAAAAACCATTAACGTTAATTACTGATGAGGAACGGCACAGTAATTATATTAAGCATTGGAGATTAATTAAATTGTAATTACCTCACAGCTTTTTAATATTAAAGCTTTCAAAACTATCATTACATCATAAATAACCAATAGCGGAAGATTTATACTTTTGGAAAAAACAACCATGATAATTGGGAAAAGCTTTCTCCAGAGTTCTTTGTAGATATTTTCTGCTTGCTTCTGCTTTGACAATTCAGCTTTTGCATCAGTTTTTTCCCGAACTAGTGAAAGACCAGGATGCAGTCAAAGAAGAGTCATTACAAAGAACCAACAATGATTCATTGAGAGATCAGGCTAGCAGAATGGACAACAGAGAACTAGTGTTAGGAGAATCCTTTCTCAGTAACCATGAAATAAATGAAATCAAAAATCTGTGTGAAACTGTTTTAGATGGGCCTGATTATGGTGTAACACAAGGTGAACTCAAGAAGCCTCAAGAACAGCCAGACTATAAATTCAAAATATCTCTATTACGTTAGTTTATTCGTGCTGAGTGCACTGGAAATTGGAACCTACATCTTGTTTCAGTTGGCAAAAATGATGAACTTATTTTTAGCAACAATGCATATCTTCTACACGAAAAGCTCAAGATTGTACCTCCAAACAATGTTAGATTTATCGACAGCGCACCCTTGGGTTTACAAAAACTTTGCAGTCAATGGTTTTCATACAGTGCAAAGAAGTGAACAGTTCTGGGAAGGGCTTTGAACATACCTTATAAGTGAGCAGGTGTTGATGCGAGCTGTTAAGAGTTGCAGAGGTTTGACCAGAGAAAAAGGTGTCTCAGAGAATGTTAGAGTGGTGTGAATCAACAGTATAAATCAATGTGCGTCTGTTCACACCGCAATGGAGCTAGTGGGTTTATAAAAAAAATACTAGCTTTTGTCAAATTTGTTCCTACTTATTTAATTGTTTACTGATAACAAAAAATGCAAAAAAATAAATAAATATATATTAGCTACCAGAAACATTTGAAAAGGATTAATCACAACAAAAAGATATCACAACAACAAGATATTTTGCTTTGAATGGAACATAGTATTAAGCAATTTCTTAGAATATTTCATGATGTCATCGTAAATATGCTAACATCATCCAAAATAATTGGGCGAAATTATATTATATTTATATTATAGATATTTTCAGACTCTGAGACATTTTTAACATTTTATAATTTTATTTTTGTTGTTTTTAGTTTATTCGTATTAAGAATGATCAATCCCCTGATGTGATATTTGAATTGTTGACAAAGGTATGGGGAATGGAAACACCTCGCTTATTAATCTCTGTTACTGGTGGCGCCAAGAGTTTTAATTTGGATCCAAAATTGAAAAGCCAATTTGCTTCTGGTCTTCTTAAGGTATTGTTAATATCTTTTTAATGATGATAATTATTTATAGCGACCACTATATGTTTTCAGGAATGTGCATCACATCGTGTAAAATTTGATTACACATGAATAAATACATGTTTTCTAGGCCACAGCAGAAAGTTTGCAACACTCTTCGTACTAAAGTCTTCTAACAGTCTTCTTTAGAAGCTTTGCTCAAAAATCCCTCCTCCGCAGTGATAATATATGCTAGTTTCTTGACCATTGTCTTTACTTTCAAATACTAGATTCATGCCTCAATGATAACTAAAATAAGTCAACCTCAAGCCTCAGAAGAACTCCACATAGTTAAGGAGGGTTTAGTAATTCGTAAAGATTTTATAAATAGCTGGAAATATTGCTACAAAGTAACACAATTAACTAATATCATTAAGATTTCAGACATCTATGATAATAAATAAGAAAAAAAAAACTCATTTTTTTTGGTCAATTATGACATCATATCTCTTGGGGACTTGGGCCAAAAATGTAGTAAAATGGCCAGGCTCAGATTTTGCACTTCCTTAACCATATATATAACCTCAGAATGATAGTACTGCAAGTACAAAACTTGCCCTGGTCTTAACTAGATCCAGTATTGCAAAATCAGCATTTTTATGTTTATTTTGAACACATCATAAGTAAAAAATGCTGTTTGGGCAGATTTAAGAATGTCATATTAGCAGGGCGAGCTTTGTTTCATATACAATACTTGCAGTAGTATCATTCTGAGATAAAATTTGTGGCTAAGGAAGTTCCTGATCTGAACCCCAGCCATTTTACTACATTTTCGGCCCAAATATTGTCCCCAAGTGATACTAAGTCCTAATTGAACAAAATAAATTAAAACTGTTTCTTCTTCAAAGTTTCTTGTTTATTATCATAGATGTCCAAAAAAATTAACGATACAAGTTAATTACCTTATTTGTATGATTATTTCCAGCTATTTATACTTTTTTTTACCAATATTATTAAACTCTTCTCAACTACATGAACAACAGCCAGAAACCACCTGTGGAGAAGTGTGTTTTGAGCACAGTTTTCAGCTACTGAGGCTTGAGGTTGACTTATTTTAGCGAAAACATGTTACACACATGTACAATTATTTTATTTTTTGTTTTGCATAAACAAAACCTTTATCATTTTAGGTAGCACAAACACCTGGTGCATGGGTAATAACAGGTGGTACAAACACTGGTGTAATGAAACACGTTGGTGAGGCTTTACAGGGCGCAACTAAAGCATGCATTGGAGTTGCTACATGGGGCATTGTAACAAATCGTGAAAGTTTAATTGCAGAAACTACTCAGGTACCTGTCGGTGGGAAGTATTCTTACCGAGTTGCAAGTAGTTTGATCGAGAAAGGTGCTTTTTTGGATCACAACCACACACATTTCTTGTTGGTTGATAATGGAACGGCGGGGAAATATGGTGTAGAAATTCCATTTAGATCAAGTTTAGAACAATATATTAGCGAAAGTTGTCCAGGTATTTCCTTATCTTACGCCATAAATATCAGTTTATACCTTCCTAGTTGGCACACGACATTTAATCAACATTCAACTGTCAATACGACATCGTTGATCAAACATCATGTTCCTGTAGGACTTATATACAACAAACAATTAATGTCAAGCAATTACAACAGCCAATATTTTGTTTCCCTTTCTGCATGCTGAGAGAGATAAGGAATCGTTGCAGAAATAAAAGCTATAGAGGAGAGTACTGAGTCAATGATCTTGCAATGGCTTGATTTCTTTGCACCGAAGCAACCAATCCATTGCAAGCTCATTGACCTAACACACTTCTGCACAGATGTATTTTGTCAATATTAGTTGATTTAACCCTGACAAAAAAGTTATTTTTGGAGCGAAATTTTGAGAAATTGTTTTCATCTTCACAGATTATTTTGAAATTCATTACCAGCATTCATGGCGATATTCTAGAAGGGCTCGCCAAACATTTTTCGATTTTGTCCACTCGGTCCCAAGTTTTGGCCAAAAAGGGTTCAAATCGAGTTTCTAGGCCAATGGACCAAAAAGGTGTGGTACCATCCTGAAATATGGTTATGACATTTTAGGCAATAACGAGACCGCTGGTGAAATTTTTTTCAATTTCGTCAACTCGGGACCGAGTATCGGCGAAAAATGGGTTTTTTCAAAAGTGGAGACTTGAAACATTTTTGAGAATTTGATTTACATTCACTAAAATGATCAATTTATGATTTTTGTTGACTTAGAAATTTTTTGATTTATAAGGGTTTGACCAGAGTCACATTTGGACTGTTATCGGTGTTGCTATCGAATGTTATCGATATTTTAATTTCTGTGAGACTTTGACTACATTTACCAAGATTTATAAGGGTTTGACTAGAGTCACATTTGGACTGTTATTGGTGTTGTTATCGATATTTTAATTTCTGTGAGACTTTGACTACATTTACCAAGATTTATAAGGGTTTGACCAGAGTCACATTTGGACTGTTATCGATATTGTTATCGAATGTTATCGATATTTTTAATTTCTGTGAGACTTTGACTACATTTACCAAAATGATCAATTTATGATTTTTGTTGACTTAGAAAATATTTGAATTTTCACTCTTTATAAGGATTAGAAATTTTTTGAAAATTAACCTTTCTGTGACTGTGAATCTTTTTTGGCAGCCATTTTGTTGTATTTTGAGAAAGCTCTCACCTCCTCAATCTTTTGATTTTGGGAAGTTCCTTCTTTATTGGCATAAATCATTAAAATGCAATTAGAAATAGATGACACAATTTAACAAAGGAATATTTTTTAATAATAGAATAACTTGTTTTAATTTCATTATTCTTTTTACATTTCATGATGACAACCACCTTTAAATTTATTACTGCTAATAGATACCATGTTTCTATTCATATTATGTTAAAATACCGTATTTCCTCTAATAAGCGCCCGGGCAAATACATTTCTATTAACCACTCTGGGTGTTTATTAGAATTTGGTTTAGAAATCTCAACTTTGATTAATTTCTAATAATCGCCCTGGGCGCTTATTTGAGGGGAGCGCTTATAAAATAATTTTAGGAAAAGAGGGGGCGCTTAATTGAAGGTGAGCGCTAAAAAGAGGAAATACAATGTTTACTGCGACGGTAAGGTAGATGGCAGTACTTATATATTTTTTCTCAAAATAAAGCACATTTAAAAACCTTGTTTTCTGACTGCGAAGGGGGGTTTTCTGTATAAATAAGATCGCTTCGCAGCCAAACCATCGTAGGAATTGTTTATTTCTCTTACTTGGTTCTAGATTGAACTGAAGACGACTGTATAAAACAGTTGCGTTAAAAAGCTGTGACTCAAACCAAGAATCTTAATACGTCGGACAAGTGTTGAAACGCCGTAACGTTTTGAGGTTGATAATATATTGATACGAGGTGTGCCCATTGGGAATCCGTTATTTAGAGGCGGGTTTTTCCAGTTTTAATTGGTGGTGCCAAATAAGTGAAATACAGTGCCGACGCACCTTCCATTGACTTGGTAGTTCAGCGAATGAGAAACGCGTTAGCCAATCAAATTGCGACAAGTCGCGCGAACTGGAAACCCACCTCCTGTTCTTTTCTCACACTTATATTCTTTGAATTACCGTCCTTATAAAGGCCGTTTTCCACTTCTGCGGAACAGAAAATCCGCACGCGTAGAAAGAAATTATAGACATTACATTGGTAGTCAATTGACATCACACATCGTGTTATGTTGGATCCGACATGTGCTCATTGGGAAGTGGTTATTTAAGAAAAATATTTTCTGTTTTTGATACTTTTATTCTTTGAATTGATTACCGCTCTTATAAAATATACTTTGGTCCGACATGTGTCCATTGATTGGAAGGCCGTTCGGTTATTTTAAAAAAACAATTTCTATTGTTTTTTTGACACTTTTATTCTTTGAATTATTTTAACACCATAGTTACCGCCTTTCTTAGAAATACTTGTTTCGATCCGAAATGTGTCCATTGGGATGCCGTTAGTTTTTAAAAATAATTTCTTTTGTTTACCAGCACGTTTGCTCGTGAGTAGCTTATGCTAGCAGCTCAGGCTAAAATTGTGTGAGTACAAGACAAATTAAGGCTGAAATGAAGTGCAAATAAATATACTCGGACAATTTATATACAATTTTAAGTATTTCAGTCAAATAAATGCCTAGTTTAATGCCAAGATAATTTTCATCAAAAAAAGAAGATTTTTTGGCAAAAAACAATCCAGGCTATTAAAATTTGTTCCGCTGAAAACTACTAAAAAAACTTCTTCATAGGCAGTGTGAAAACTATATTCTGACAGCACTCCTCCACAGATGTTTGTAGGTTATATTCAGGCTTGCTGAGAGAGATATGTATATCTTCAAGCCTTGCCACATTTCGCCTGTGGAGGAGTGTTTTTGAGTAAACATTTCAACTTTAAAGCTGATAACTACTCAAAATGCACTCCTCCGCAGGTGAATTCCAGCAGTTATATTCAGGTTTTGTGAGAGATATAGCCTGAATATAACTGCCAAGCATTACCTGTGGAGGTGTTTTTTAGAGTAAAATTTTCAGCTTTAAAACTGACAACTACACTCAAAAAAATATTCCTTCACAAGTGAGGTTCAGCAGGTATATTCAGGCTTAGCGAGATATATTTACATCTCCAAGCCTGAATAACTGCCATACATCGCCTGTTGAGGAGTGTTTTTCGAGTAAATACCTCAAAAGCTGATAACTACTCAAAATACACTCCTTCACAGGTGAGGTCCAACAGTCATATTCAGGCTTGGTGAGAGATTTTTACATCTTCAAGTATGAATATAACTGTCAGACATCGCCTGTGAGGGAGTGTTTTTATGGAGTAAAATTTCAGCTTTGAAGCTGATAACTATACACTCAAAAAGCACTCCACAGGTGATGTCTGGCGGTTATATTCAGACTGGATCTTGTAAATTCCTAAATAAAGTCATAAAAAAGCTCCTAAAATCCTCCATAATAATAGAAGAAACACTTGACAGCAGTCCAATTAGCTTAACTTTTTACGCAATGAAACTTCGGATTTAGTTGATAGTGTAGGTTTGGCTTTCTTTTGCTCATCTGTTAAATTGCTTAATCTACGTTTAACAACTTGCACATACGTGTTCACAAATGAACGAGCACGCATATCCACCCATTTTTGGATAATTTGGTTCTTCAAAACCTTGCTCAGTGCTTTATTGGGCATGTTTCGAGCAAATTCATCCCAAGACTGAGTTACTAAATTATCTTTCTTTAAAACTTTTTCCATCATGTCACGCAAATCTTCTCCTCTGTAATTCCTAATAAGGTTCAGGTTAAATACTTTGCGAGCACAATTTTCAATCCGTCTGATCATTATAAAGATATCATCATTAATGACTGTAAGTCCACCTCGATTTATCAAGTCAGTCCATTTCTTTGTGTAATCAAGAAATGTTTTGGTACCAGCTTTACCAGCACTCAGCTTTGCAGATTGCAACAAATCAAGAGCAGAACTCACAACAACACTATTTTTATATTCACTAAGGCGCTTATACTTTTTGATAAGAGAAAAGAAAATATATCCACCAACATATCTTATTATCTGCTGTTCCTCTTCTGTTAACTTTAGTTCAATCTCTTCTTGTACGGGCTTGTTCTTCTCATTCTCAAAATGAATTAACGATGTGATAACATGAATCACAATAGATTGAAATAAACTTCCAAACTCAGGTCCATTATACTGATAATCGTTATTTGCTAAAGTTAAAATATCCTTCCATTTCACCTTTTCACTTGTATTTAAACACAGCAAGTGTACTTTTCTCCACATACTTTCCCTTGATTCACATTTAATGAACTTGCAAGTTTTAAGGATCGTGAAAATAGATGAACACAACTCCTGATATATGGGTTGCACTAAACTCGACTTCTCATTTGACAACACCAGAAAATCTTCAGCAAGTTTAGTGACTTTATTACCAAGTGTTACTAGAGAACCTATTTTCATCTTGCCTATTGGATCATTTGCAGTATCATCCAAAGCTTTTACAACATATGATATACAATGTGTATCTAATTCATTTTCTGTAGCAGTCATAGATCCTGTAATAAGAAAAGAAGAAAACTGTTGAGAGTTTATTAAATACTGAAATCAACTACACTACACTACACTTAAGCATTGTTATAACAAAAGAGACCCCTCAAAATTAAGCATATGCTAAGCATAATACCCTGGATGTAACAACCTCAGTTCATTTTTTAAAAACATTCGAATCAATATCGAACATTTCTCATAATAAAGATGACATTACACTGCGAAAGCTGCTTTAAATCTGTTAATAAAAGCCAAACATACTGTAGTTGCTTATGTTTATGTTCCAGCTGAGTAACTTTATTCAAAGTTTTAAAATAAATTTTGTGGTGTCAGAAATTTTAGTCAAAATATATTAAAATATATTCGAAGGGAAACACGAATCAATCAAGGCAAAAACTATTTGACAATTTACCTGATACAGAACTTTTTGAAGCCTGTGCTCCAACACTCTTTTTTTTTTGTGGTGTCTTCTTCTTCTTCTTCGAGTCTAAAAATAAGATTATATTCTTAGGCTGATAATAACCACACTTTGACTATGTGGATAGTAGAGAGAGGGAAGAGGGGCACCACAAACACTAAATGAATGTATTCACCCACCAGATAAATTGTAACATTTGTAAAAAAATATACTGTGTGTGCAAACCTCAACATGCTGGATACAAAAAACTACCAGACATCTAGCTAAGCTAGCTAGTAGCTATATAAATTGTTAGTAAAAATATGTACTTATTTAGCTAGCTAAGGTAGCTAGACAGAGAGAGCTAATAAGCGCAGCTAGCTGGGTGGTTGTGGTGGGTACGATACCTATATAATAGATGAATAAAATCTTACCAATACAAATCAGGATATGTTTCTCGTAATAACTTTTCTTCAGGTAACATTTAAAACAAATAGAACAAATTAAAGGAGGTTTAATAGCTGTTACATTGGTTTTAGCAGTATTAGTAGTGTCAGTTATCGTTATTTTTGGTATATTTTCGTCCCCAACAAAGGTAATGCTTGGAATTGAAGGTAGGGTACATTCTTCATCAGTTGCCTCTTCTAAGTCATCGATATTTATATCATCTGGAATTTCCACTTCTATGCTTTCAAATTCACTGTGAGACTTGAGTAATTGAGTATCAACAAAATCGTTTTCGTCAACATCAAAATCGATAGCTACATTTTCACAACATTCTCCTTCGGTTTCCATTTTGAATCTGCTAAGTTTTCGTAAATTTTGCAAAACCATTGCTCTAAACAATTCCGACTAATTGAAAATTATTAAAACGAGTTCATTTAAACTATGTCTTTAAATTCTAACGGATATAATCGTTTTTTATAGTGTGAAATTTAGCTAAAGTCATATATCAAAACTACGGCTGTCTTTTCAAATAAACAATAACAGAGATATTCCGAAGTATAGCTTACAGCGCCTTGCGGTAAATTTGAATTCGATAACAATAAGGGTACCTGCAAAAGCAGCAAGCCCTATTTCAATAGAATAGTTAAAGTTGTTATTCCTTCTCTTTTTAAACTTCCTTGATTTGGAGCATAGCTTAAAGCTACGAAGTCTTAAACTATGCATCAAAAGCACTCCTTCACAATAATTATTTCCTCATGTTTTGACCATCGAATTATTTTATAGCATCCAAGCTGGTCAATATAAGGAATCATATACAATATTACAAGAACGTGTCGAATATGAAACAACACAACTTGGTTCGCGTGCAAGTGAATTGGCTGATATTTACCAATTGATGGCTAAAAACAAAAGTGAGGTAAACAAAACATCCCAATGGACAAAAACCTGTTCGAAGTCAGCTGAAAAGATACTAAAACAACGTCGAGAGGCTTTGCAACCTGAAGTGATGTTCAAAAATCTCTTCTCCGCAGTGAATATTTGCTCTTATTTCGAACACAGATACTATCTAGTTATTTGGCTTCGATCAAAAATCACTTGCTAAGGGACCATCTCCAACATTCGTTCGCAGGGAAGAGTGCTAAATCAACGATCCTGAAATTGATTGGTTGAAGTTCGTTGACTAAACACTCTTCATCGTAAATTAATTCTTAAATTTATTGATTTTGGCTTCTTTAAACTGCTAATAAATCTGTTCTTCAAAACCAATTTTAGAGATGATTCCTAACCAATTTTGAATATTTCTGACTCTCCCTCCCACACATTTTTTTGACTTTATTTGACTCCGGTTTGCTTTTACACGGTTCTGAAAATAAAAACAAATTCTCACTGTGAAGTGAGCTTCTGAGTTTGTAGTTGTGGTAAAAAAAATGACTCTCCCTTGGTAAATTAATTTCATTTTTTGTCTGATTTAGGTTGTAAAGAGTTATAGAAAAGATACAATGGCTCAAAATGAAGAAGTTGTAGAGATTACTAGAAAAAGTATAGAATATAGAAAACAATTACAAGGAGAAAAACACGAGGTAAATTCTATACACGAATGATCAAAATTAGAGTGAATAATCACCGTAGAGAAGGGAGTTTTTACATAGCATCAGGCTACATATAACTTGATACTATTATACTGAAAATATCCTATTCCCATAGAAATCTGCTTAGCAACTTAGTAACTAGTAGACATCACTTATGGAGGAGAGTTTTTTAGTATAGTTTTCAGCTGCTAAGCAGGTATTTTCAGGGTTTAGCAAGTTGAAAAACGTGGTATATAAATTCCCTGAATATAGTGAAATAAGATAAATAAATCACTGTGAACGAGTGATTTTTGAGCATTGCTACAGACCGCTATGTCTATGCTCAAAAATCCCTCATACACAGTGATTATTTAATCTTAAATCTCTCTAAATTAATATCAAACGTGGCCAACATAATACACTCCTTTAGGATTTTCCACTCAACTTTCGAAATAAGAGAAAATAATCACTGTGGAGGAGGGATTTTTGAGCATTGCTTCAGACTTTTTAGCTTCACAGTGATTATTTCTTTTTATTTCAACCACAGCCACTAATTTTTGACATTTTTATCTTCGTCTTGCTTGCTTAAAGGGAATCTAAAATTCTTTCAAGCAACGACTTATAGTTTGAGTTTGTTATTCTATCATCCTGAAATAGTCGGGTATATTACACATTAATATTTTACAATAGTATTATTAAAATTTCTTCGCCACGCGTACTACAGTATTTCTTCATATGTGCCAAACGACGGTTTATTTACGTTGGTGGTGAATTCAAATTTAAATTTCGTATTTCCTTTAAACTGTATTTTCAATATTTATTTAGTTTAAATTGGCATTAAGCAATACTCTGTTATGTTATCATTTGGTTACTATGGCTTATGGTGAGAGAATAAATGGTTCGTTTAGAAAAGAAGCATTTGAGTTGGTTAATGACGCCATTAAAACGTTCGAAAAGGCAAATTATTATCTCTAAATCACGTGTTTGTTTTAAAGATAACAATATTGTATTGACCTATTTAAAAACAATGAAATCATTTGGTTGCTCAAAATGGAACTTTTTGCACTGCACTACACATCAATATTCAAAGATTGCGTGAGCGTGCCACTATGTTCGCAAGTGAAATTTTTAGGACAGACAGGCAAGTCGACAAAGAAAAACAGGCAACAGGCAAAGATCAAATTGAAGAATAGGCAGAGGAATTTAAATCCCCATCAGAGAAAAGGCATAAGATAGGCAAACATAGGCAGAGAGAAGATGGCAAAAGAAAGGCAACATAGCCAAGGCTCCAGATAAGGAACATAGACAAAGAAATGATCCTGGCAATGGAAATGCAAATGGACATGAACGGCCTCAGAGCAAAGGCACTAGACAAGAACCACAGGCAAAAAAAAGATCCCTGTCGCAGGCAAGTGGGCAAAGGAAAGGCAATATAGCGCAAAGCAACAGGCAAGGTCCAAAGGCACAAGCACAGGCAGCCGTCAAAGAAACTAGCTCCTCCCCAGCAGTGGAAAGGCAAAAAATTGGAATCAACACCAGCAAGTTTGGTCACATACAAATTTTCATCAAAAACGAAGCACTTTAATTTTTGGTCAAATTTGCCTAAAATTTGGCCAAATAAGTATATTTTTAGTCAAAAATTTGAAAAATTGATTCAAGATTTGGAATCAACGCCATCAAATGTTGTCACGTACCAGTGGTCATCAAAAACGAACCAATAATGTTTAGTCAAATTGCAATACTATTATTATTTTCATTTGAATAGTTTTAAAACATTTTGTTGTCAAAAATGTTTCTGTAAACGGTTTTATGACATTAACATTTGTAATAATCCCCTATTTTAATACCGAACCGTGAATTTTTGTCAGAATGTATGTTCGCGCATGCATATTTACACCGCTCGACTGTTCGAGCTGAAATTTTCAACAGGACCAGGAAATGACCTAAAGGTTGTGACCGTCAAAAAGTTGGGTTCCGGGTCACATTTAGGCCCTTTTTGGCCCAATTTGCCCTCCCCAATATTAATGCCCAACCGTGCATTTCTGCGCGGATGTACGTTCGCGCATACATTTCCACACCGCTTGACGGTTTAGCCTGAAAGTTGGTACACGACCCGGAAAATCCCCAACCCTACCCAGCAGAGCCTGCATGTCCCCGGCAGAGTCAAATGGGCAAAGAAGAGACAATAGAGCCCAAGGCACCAGACAAGGACCACATGAAAACGACAAAGGAAAGAACCCCAACAGACTAGCAACGGTGCAAGAAGAATTTAGTCCCCCGACATAGGAATTAACAGTATGAATTAGGTCTTTAGGGCCTCTTCAT
>JAULBZ010004457.1:0-14722 GCA_032360805.1 Neoturris breviconis | reverse complement strand
AATTTTTACAGGCAAAGATGACTGAATAACATTCCAGGAAACAAGGGAATTGAATTTGATGGAATGTTTACCAAAACCCGACTCTTCAGCACGAGTGACATGGGCATGTGTTAGATCAACTGCAAATGTGTCCTGAATTGTATCAGGCCTTTTATTATGTAAAAGTTTGTAAAGAAGCAGTATATTTTGCAGGACAGACAGCTCCCCTGATCCACAGGACGAAGTTCGTACTTCTCATCACATCACACATTTTTTTTACTGGGGAGGGGGGGGGGAAGGGGGGATAACCCATCTATCTAACTCCTGAACTATTAAGCTGGCCTTTAACAGGGTGGTAAATATGCCTTTTCACAACCTCGTTCCCAGGCAATGATTGTTGAAAAGCAAATTATTTTGCCCCTGAGCGGGGAAGGTCACTTAGACTCATTCTTTAGCAGTTAGCTTTAAATGGGCACTTTTTTGCGGTATTAGACAAAGTCTCTATAAGGCTGACAGTTCCTTAAGACCTTTTCTTTGTCTAAATGATGACAGATATTTGGAAAGAAAGGGAAGAAAAGAAACGTAGGTTTTTGTTTGTTTTTAACATAAGTTTGAGCTCATCAATCAGTAACATATTCTTGCTGTGTTTACGGAAACCAAATAATTTTTTGTGTCCTTTAACTGCATTGATCTTATTATACATTTCAGCATCGTATTTTTTGCGTTCAAATACAAATCTTCAGTCTCTTTCATTACATGTTGGCATTGGTCATTGATTCGTTCGTATAGGCTACTCACTCACTTTAAAACATTGATTTGTTTCAGAATTTCTGATTTTTCAGCTCGTTCATTGCAACTTATTCACGGTATTCATTAGGCGCTTATTCATTTCTTGGATTTTGCTTGAAAGGATACATTTGGTTGTGGTGAATCCTTTTATTTGTTTTTCTGTTCTTAAACAGTCGAGCTTCTGCAATATTTAAATCTCTGTCCAACTTCTTTTTTTTTATCTTAAAGTGATTCTCTTAGCCTATATTTATAGCCCTTCGCTTCTCCGCTCGTAAGCAGAAGCAAAAGGTCAAAATTATAGGCTAAATTCTCTCAGCTCTAAAGTCAAACGCTCATTCTCGGCATCTTTTAAAACTAATTTTTGTTTTAGCTCGTCATTCTGCTTCTCTTTACTTTTCAACAATTCTTTCAATCGCTGTATTTCTATATCAGATTAACTTTGAATCTTCCAGTTTTTCTCTTGATTGTACATCTTCATATTTCTACAATGCAAGAGATTAGGCCGCACTCAAAACAATTTACTGAAATATATATGTATATTCTTTGTTTTTCAAATCTTCTTCATAGATGATATCTTACAAAAAAACTTGCTCAAAGTCTGCGTGTCTGCAGTAGACGCTAGAACAACGTTTAATAACGATAGCATCTTTACTGCGGGCTTAAGGTTTTTGCGGGGTAATGTCCCACAAACAATATAATAGTAAATTCTTGTTAATCCTTTCAAACCAAAAGATTTCCAAGATTGACAGAATTGAGTATTACTGATTATATTCTTTCAACAGGTCTCGAAGGGGAAGAGTAGCTAATATTGTAATAACTCAGCGGATTTTATTGGTCTAACTACTCACCTAGAAATATTTTTTGAACATCATTTGGTATTCGTCAAGAGTGACATTATTTTATCTAAATACTTTTTGGAGATGGATCGGTATTTCTCTTCGCTCTTCTCTACAGTACTCTCTTTCAATTCTTTCTCTAACTTACCACAGTACTTCATATTTATATACCTTTTTCGATATCCACTTACACGTCTGTTTTCTTCAGAAGGTTAACTTCACTGGGAACAAAGAAAAGCAGTTATAGCAGTTGTAAAACATCCGGATATTTTAAATGCGACTGGATATCAACAAATGTGTGCCGGACAAGAAGCAGGATGCGAAATTGCAATCCACGCATTGTGAGACCTATTTGAACACGAGTCAAACCACGGGTTTATTCAGATCCAGCAATGTATTAACTCAGTAAACCGTAAACTCCTACTTCAAAATGTAAATACTATCTGTCCAGAAATTTTGACATATATCAATAACTGTTATGCCAATCTGTTAGCCTTGCTTACCACTTCTTTTTTTATAGACCAGAGTAGATCTCTCTGCAGAGTGAGCTTTGTCTCAACTCTTTTTGGGTATTGGGTATTGTTTCTGATCTAGGAAATTACAATGCTAGTCAGTTTGAATGATCAATTTTCAAGTCAGGATTAGGTGAATATTAGATTATGATACAACTGAATCTTTCTAAAGGGTGTTGGATGCATGTCTTTCTAAGTTGGCATTTCCGCTTGATAGTACAGGAATTCGAGCTTCTATTTAACATGCAGAGGAGGCTATTCCATCAGCAAGTGATAAATATCGGTATAATTATATTGCCATGTCGTGCATGGAGCTCTTCCAGATAGTATATCCAGTTTGGCATCTCGATGCCATTAGAATGTATCTTGTTACGACAAGGTATCTGTTTAAGTTGTATATTCTAATAGTCACATTCTACGACTAGTATTATTAGTTCTAACTGATTATCTTTTCTTTAACCTTCAATTATGCTCTCTAAACCTGTTCGTAAAAAACCTAGATCAAAACATAGAGCAAATCATCAGCCTTCTAAACCACCCAATATCTGTTATTCAAATGTGAGAGGCCTCCGTGGTAACTGGTTAGATGCTCAATCATCCTTGTCTGTAAAAACTTCTGATATGATGGCTCTCTGTGAAACAAACATAGACGAGTCGGTAGATATTAAGGAATGTGATATTCCTGGCTATTAGAAACTTGTAATGCAATAACTTCCTTATTGTGCAGATCGATTAAACGTATTCGATTAAGCATCACCAGACTGAAAATTAGCCCTCTTATCTTCAAGAAAATACAAAGTTTTACAAAAAACTAAATGGGTAAAAATAAAACTTTGATCAAACATGTTTATTTAGAGCGAGGGAAACCCACCATAGAAATATGGGGAACCTCGGTTTAAAATTAAGCATCGCCGAACCTCAGCCTACTGATGCTTATAAGCAAAACATGTTTGATGTTTAAAAAAAGAGGGAAAGAAAAGAAATGTGAAGCAAGCTCTGAAAAAGTTATATACTCCTATAAATTGCAAATTGTGATGCAAAATTAGTGATCCTTGTGTTCTCAGGGTTAATTTATATCTTAATGAATCGAATTTTCATAGACACAAATTTTGTTTAACAAGTAACCGTAATAGGGCAGGGACTCCTCCCCTATAAATTGTTTTTTAACAACTTTTTTTCTGGTAACAATAACGCTGATAGAAAGTTTTATGACCTTTCATATAATTCTATACTTCACATAATTGACCCTTAATTTCGTCGTGCTGTCTGTCATATTATTGGATCAATCTGACAAATAAAGTCACGAATAACTCCGAATTGTACTGATGACCATATATGGTGATGCGGTATAATCCACCAGTTATTCACAGAATATCGAGTCATTTCCGAAATTTCATCTGAGAAAATTCTTGTAGCTTAAATTTCCGATATCAATCTACGTAAGTAGCGAAAATTCTTTTTTTAGCCACAAAAGTCCGAATAATCCGTTTCGGGTTATCGTTTTATCGCATAGTATTTTTAACAGTTTGAAGATTAGTTAAGTGTGAAATCTTCTGTATATTTTCTTGTAAATACACGTTCGAACGTCTACGATTCGAATGCTCAAAATGATATATATTATGCGGTATAATTCAAATTTTACGGTATAGTGAAATAAATTTAATCTCGAAGGTTGTTTCATGATCATAGATAGTTGTTTTTGTATTATAAATAGAATCTCAAATTAATGCGGCTTTTAAAAATATACTGCAAAGAGAGAGAGAGACAAGTAGATATATTCCAGACCGATGAACAGACATTAATCACACGCGTTTCTTCATAGCTTATCATTTAACCATCTTATTAGTTTAATAGTTTATAAACATATGAAGCAGAATTACCATTTATATCTTTGTTAGTATGAACTGTTTATAATATTTTCTTTACAAACGTGATATCCGTAAAACATGATGTTATAATGTAGCTTACAAAAAGGTTAATTTCTATTTTAAATGGTTGATTTGATCAAATAATGAGGGAGATAGTAAGTTTACAATTAGGACAATGTGGAAATCAAATTGGAACAAAGGTAGGATTAGAATTTTACTTACTCGAATAGATCTACTTAATTTATTCAGATCTACCTAATATTATTGGAAATATTCAGATTCGAATTATACTGTAAAAATTTCATAAACAGTGGAATGTCGATAAGTAGAACCCAAACTTTTGCTCGTTCCTTCTACTATTATTATGCTAAAATACCTTACTTAATTGTGGAACAATCGTATATAGTGGAACCAATTTTGAAGTCCTCTGGTGATTTCACTTATCGAGTTTTAACTGTAGACTAATCTTTTTTTCGCAAACATAACCGTTTATGTGCAAATTGCATTATTACGGTTAAAACAGTCAAATTTTCATCCTTTTCCTCGTTTTCAAAGAAATAAAACTTTCAGAATTATTATTTTTCTTTATGAATTTGAACTTGAAATAGAATTATAAGTGACGTCATGATTATACTTTCGAGAAAGTTCTATCATGTGGCTCTGGAGCATCCTAATGTCTAAGTTATTCCTTGAATTTTTATTTTAAACTTTCTCTTTCGTTTGTATGTCAATAAACATCAGTAGAAATGCTGTTCTAGGGAAAAAATACTTTATTGGACTGTCCCTCTCCTGATAAATACGAATTTATTGTTTTACTATTAAATAGTAAAAATATTTATTACAAAATTATTGTATACAAAAGTTAACAAAGTAAACTTTGTAACTAGAGTTTCACTCAACTTCCAATTTTTTCTTACTTCAAAAATGAATTAAAATAAATCACTCGACTAGACTTGGCTCTCTAATCTCTATTCTGCGAAAAAATATAAAATCTTGTTATTCTGTAAAATGTATATACCAACACTGGAATACTATTAGCATTTTTTTTTCAGCGAGGGTGCACTACGATGTTTGAACATCTACCTATTATTTTTTGCTAATTTTCTAAAATCACCTGTTTAAAAATTATTGTTACGGAGAAATTATTCCCTTATTCACTCCACCTCCATGCTTTATTATTTTCTGCATTGCTCAAAGAAATGAAATTGTAGATAACATCAGAGTGAACTAACAATGTGGAACCTTGAATAATACCATGTGTAGGAGAGTGTAAAAGAAGTTTTGGTTAAAAATATTAAAAGTCATAAAAGTTTGATCAAAAGTTACATACAACAAAGGATATATTATCCTCCATCTGATAGTCTGAAACCAATCACAATCTCTTATTTTCCGTTTGCCTTTGATCTTGAAGTAAAAAAGAAAGTATAACGTGTAATATCTATGTAATGAAAGAGGACTTCCCTATATAACTTAATGTGATCTTGTCAACAGAGAATAAAACAATGCAGTGACGTGTTAAAACAATTGCTGAGGGTAGATTTTAATAAGTACGGTACGGGAGAACAGTCCTTAACCCTATTCAGGCCGGGCTTTTTGGGTCCCTAAATAGCCGGGGGGGAGCACAAAGTGCCCCCTTCCATAACTTTTGATGGAGCCATGTTGTAGTGTTGAAACTTTTCAGAAAGTTAGGTGAACGTACTCTGAAACTTTTCAGAAAGTTAGGTGAACCCTTAATTAACATTTTAGCGAAATAATTTTTTTGATGAGGATATTACTAACGATGACGTCATAACTGGAAAACAGGTGGTGCAGAACATTTTTTTTGGGGGGTGAATTAACTATATACCAAAATGATTTTCAAGCAAAAATAAGAACAAATTTTTTTTTTTGATTTTTTCTTTTTTTACCAGCTGCAAAAATATGGTTGCTAAGGGAAAATTAACCCTAGTTACCAAAAGATTTTTTTTTCAAAATGATCCTAGATAAATTGTAGAAAAAGTCCTAAAATTTGTAGTCAAATAAGCCATTCATTAAAAAGTTATGCAAAAAGGTTTAGCAGGGATCAATTTTAACCAATGAAATGACCTATTTTGGCTTTCGCACGATATTTTTCGCCTCGTGGAAATCAACCTTTATAAAATGCAAATTTTTCAGTTTTGGCAGACGATTTGTGATGAACATGGAATAGCTAATGATGGAACAATAAATGAAAAGAAACGTGTTGGAAATCTCAATGTTTACTTTGAAGAAATAGAAGATACAGGGGGTGGAGAGCGATTTGTTCCAAGAAGTGTTATCGTTGACTTGGAACCTGGAGTGATAGATTCAATAAGAGGTGGAGAAACGAGGGAATTATACAGACCAGATAACTTTGTGGTCGGTAAGTACGTTATAAAGCAGACTAGATTAAATAAAAGATCGTAACGAACCTTGTGGAGACGTACTTATTATTTGTCTGGAAGTAATCGTGTAAATAATAATATATACCTATATCATCCGGTACAAACCTTAATATATACCTATATCATCCGGTACAAACCTTAATATATACCTATATCATCCGGTACAAACCTTAAAAATAACTCTCGGACATCGTCTGTGAAGAAGTGTTATTCGACTATAGTTCTCAGCTGCCCCACAGATGATATCCGACAATAATTTTCAGTTTTAAATAAATAAAGATATCGTATTTCCTCGTTTTAGTTCCCCCACTCGAATAGTGTCCCATAAAACCTTTTCTGTATAACGAACTCTCGATATAACGAATTTATTTTCACTTCTCATCAGGGTTCGTTAGATCGACAGCAAACACTCGGTCTCGTTTCGGTTTGCCCCCCCCTCCCTCTTGTTCCCTCTGAGGCTCTGCGGAGGAGCGTTCCTCTGATTTATTATATTTTTTTGTTCAAATTATACGAGTTTTAAATACCCTTCCCCCTCAAATAACCGTCTGCTCACCTCAATTAAGCGCATCTCCTAAAACTGTCTCTTATAGATAAGAGCTCAATAAGGGGCTCGTGGCTAAGTTTCATTGATTAGAAGGGCGGTCTATAACATCATTTAAAAATAACGATTGTTCTCGATAAATTGTGGCCATCAACACACAAGAAATGTGTTTATTTTAAATATATACATATTTTAGGTCAAAGTGGTGCTGGGAACAACTGGGCAAAAGGTCACTTCTCCACTGGTGGTGAATACATTGAACAAGTTTTAGATATAGTGAGAAGAGAAGCCGAATCATGTGATTGTATGCAAGCTTTTCATATTATGCACTCACTTGGTGGTGGAACTGGCTCGGGACTCGGTTCTTTAGTTTTATCTCGTCTTCGTGAAGAATATCCGGACATTTTACTGACGAATACCAGTATATTCCCTGCATCTAATGTATCTGAAGTAGTAGTGGAACCTTACAATACAATGTTATCCATTGATCGCTTGTTGGATCAAAGCGATGGAGTGTTTTGCATGGACAACGAAGCTTTATACAAAATATGCATGTTTAAACAGAAAGTAAAAAGAGTGAACTATGAGAAATTGAACACATTAATTGCACAAGTCATGAGTGGTGTTACCACTAGTCTCAGATTTCCGGGACAGGTAAGTTTTTTCAGATGACGTTAAACAACATTGAATAGACGCCATTGGCGTTGATTGGACAGTGTTTCTCTCTTCACTGTATTTTTCTCCACTGTTATTTTTAGCTAACGACTTATCTTGCCTACTAACACGCTGTTTTGATGTTGATCCAGTGTTGTGTGTGTTTGAAAAGCTATGTTGGTTGGTTATAAAACACTATGTACAGTCCCCTATGTTAAAACCTTATATGCATATTTAGTGCGTTTATATACTAAAAGATTCCAAGGTTTATATATCCGATATGTCACGGCTATAAAAACCTTTACTCCACACAAAGACAAAAGAGTCTGTTTACACGAAATGTCTAAAAAAACAATTCGCTGCAAAAGCCAAAAGAAATCATTAAATTGGTAGAAATCGATGTTTCAACCTAGTGACGTCAATTTCTACCAATCGAATGTCTTCTTTCGACTTTCGCAGCGAATATGTGTATATGAACTTGATGAGGTCACGTGACAACCGTGTATATGAACTTGATGAGGTCACATGACTGCTGGGTATATGAACTTGATGATGTTTGTTGATGATGTGAATTTTCTTTTATATTAGCTGAATGCTGATCTTCGAAAGTTATCGGTAAATATGGTTCCATTTCCAAGACTTCATTTTTACATGACAGGTTTAGCTCCACTAGTGGATGCAAAGTTAAGTGCGTATACTAAAAACAATGTATACGAGTTAACACGTGATTTGTTTGATCCATCAAATATGATGTGTGACTGTAATCCAAGAACTGGCAGATATTTAACATTCGCTGCTATTTACAGAGGTGCTGTTTCTATGAGGGAAATCGATGAACAAATTCGAGAGATACAAAATAAACACAGTAGTTTGTTTGTAGAGTGGATACCAAATAACGCTAAAGTGTCGTCGTGTAACGTGGCACCAAAAGGACAAAAACTTACAGCAACATTTTTAGCTAATAATACTTCTTTGCAAGATGTGATGAGAAGGATAAGAGATCAATTTTACAAAATGTATAAAAGAAAAGCTTTCTTACATTGGTATACTACGGAAGGAGTTGAAGAAATACAATTTATGGAGGTATGTATCAAGCTCGAATATAACTGACATCAACTGTGGAGGAGTGTTTTTTTGAGTATAGTGTTCAGCTTTTAAGCTGACCACTATACTAAAAAAACACTCTCTCCACAGGTGATGTCCGGCAGTTATATTCAGGCTTGAGAATAAAAATCAGTAATTGTAGTCACACTCTCTCGATTATATAATGGCTATATATTCACGTAAACTACATAGCAACACGCTTACACATACGTAGTCCCAGCCCCATTCACCACTACGAGTAATAATAAAGGCGGATCTCTACTATGCGAATTCGTTCGCACGAATTCTAAATGAAGCCATTACATTGGTTAAAAGCGTCGTCACCTAACAGGCGACGTCATTTTCAACCAATGTAATGGCTTCATTTAAAATTCGCAAGAACAAATTTGCCTAGTGGAGTTTCAGATTAGTAAGATGTAGCTTTAGATGTTAAATATATTTGATACTGCTCCCATATTGGGAAAGTAGCCTGGAGGAGCTCGACACTAGATTTTTATGCTCTCTTAAAATTTTGTTAATAAAGAAAATAGGTTAGGATAGAAAACGATGGCTGCAGTAGAGTAGACGTGGTCACACGAGGTCGGCTTATCATCAAAACAAATTGTTTAAACGTTAATCAAACGTTAGATGCCTTTGAAGTGTTATACATTATAGACCTATTCACAAATACATGAAAACGAGGCGTCAAAAGCAGTGCACAATAGAAAGTTATTGCATTGCATCAAGTTCTACTTTGAGGAGCCAACGCCTCGTTTTCATGAATTTGTGAATGGGTCTATTAACTACATGTCATGTCATGAAAAACTATCCAATGCGCTTCCAGATAACTCCATATACGCACTGTGTTTTTACCGTGTTTCCGACAGTCCGTATTTCTCTGGTACCGTATTCTCTAGCTATACTATTTATTCATAGGCTGAATCAAACCTGCTTGATTTAATTTCTGAATATGAACAATTTACTTTCATGACAGTTGAAGATACACTCGCGTGTTGTTGCGACGAGTTTGAGGATTCACTCGAAGAACTCGACTCAGGATTCGGATGCTCATCTTTTATGTCAGAAAAAGCTATTTAATATGCTTTTGACTGAAAGCAACCTCGTCCTAAGGACTTCTTCTCTATCGACTTCACTTAAAGAGAGGAGAAGTCTTAACAACGTTGTATTGAAAATGTTTCTTTAATATATACATATCATATATTACGGAAGCCCATTGGAAATGGAATTTCATGGCACCAATGGGCTTCCGTAATATGTTATTTTTTTATACTTTGTAAGCTAATTTTCGAGTGAAGAGAACTGTTTTGTGTAAATATTTTCCCTCAAAGAATAAATTTCCTGATTTTGATCGTAGAGGTATGGGTACTTCAGTAAGATTTTGCAGTTTTAAAAACACCGCAGAATTTAAAAAAAAATCTTTCGCGATTGAATATTTTACCATAGTCACAGGAAGGTAGGGAACTCGAGAATGAACATCAGCAGCTCTCTCCTCAATATAGAGAGAGCAGTCGCGCAAGTTGTGTGTAAGAGACAACGACAAAAACCAACGCTGGGTCTGGTCGTAGCAGCTATAGAAAAATGAACACAAGTACTCAAATGTGTTTTTGAAATGTGTAAAAATATAAACCATCTTCGCCATCCTCCTAGCTATAACGGTACTTAATTTTACATAAATCTAAAGTTTTCCCAAGACATAAAGCCATTATTCAAGCGAATTTTGAGGTATATCAGGTTACTCCCCAATGTTTACCTTTCGCAAGCAGCCATTTTGAAAATTCTGTCCCCTTTGAAGTAGACTGGGTCGAGTAAAATTTGGTACAAAGAATTGGAACAATACGACATTGTTTGTTTCTAGACTATTCTTGTGACTATGCTTTTATGTTTAAAAACATTTTGTAGGAATAAACTCTCGATGATATAACAAAAATGTTTAGTTTTACAATGCCTATTCGCTTGAACGAATTAATTCTCTTGGGCCAATTTTGTGACTGTAATTCGAAATTTAAGGGGTAGTGGGAAATGCGTGGAAGTACGAAAGAATACTGTGATGAGCAACTGGTGTACCCAGGAAGGAGTAACATTAATCCCGCTCTTTTGTGACTATGGCTCTCGATACAATAGACCTGGGAAAAGCAGTCAAACATTTCATTAAACATCCATATTGATTTTCCGCTATCGCAAAATCAAATGTTTGACGATGTTTGATGAGACAATTATATTCGATAAGGTTTTATTTTTAACATCTTTCATCAAATATTTTGGCCTTCCATCAACCAAATCGTTTCTACAGCTTTCATCAAACAAAACCATTATTCAAATAAATTTTCGAACGATGAAAATCAGAACATTCGAAATATTTCGGTTTTTACAGTGTTTAGGTGGTGAAACGAGGCATGTTCTATAAGTTTGACGGGTCCCTAGGACTCCTAAAGGTGGAACCTAGGGACCCCTAAAAGAAGGATCTAAAAAATAGAATCCCTAAAAGTGGAACCTCAGGACCCCTAAAAGTGAGACAGTTGAAGAGCATTATGAAACGTAGATTTTAAGCAAGTCAAACTTTATAGAATATTTAAATACAATTTATAGACTTTGAGCAAGTATTGGACTTTTGCACAATAATAAAACCAAGACATGAGTCGAACTTGGATACTTGGATACTTGTTCCATATTGAAACCAAGACTTTATGCAAGTTTAACATAGTAAGTCATTATATACTAGTACAATAGTGAAACAAATCAAACTTCACAGAATCTTTCAACTCGGCAGAACATATGTTTAACTGTCAGGAGTACCGGGAAGTTGTTTTTTTCGCAAGCATAAAATTGATGTAATTTATAATGGTTTTTTTTGTTTTAATACATAACCTGGTCGACAAGTGATAGCTGTTTATTCTGGTCGACAAATAAGGGCCGGCTGCAACGTTTCCAAAAGTGTTTGATGAAATGTTTGACTGGTTTTCACAGGCGTTTAGGATCTAAAGACCGTTCTGCGATAGATCTAAAATCCAAGCTCTATAAAGCGGACATCATTTCAGCATTGGAAAATTGTCCAAGACTTTATCTAATACCGCCGACCTCGATCCCAGATCTTCTCCTACAAAGTTCAACGATTTAGACGTCAAGAGAGAAGAAACCCTGGGATCTAGGTTGCATTACCACCAAACTTGTCCGCTCATAGGCTGGGGTGCGTTATGGTGTGTACAGTTACCGGAAGACGTGTGAATAGAAAAGGTAGCTATGATTTGGAAATTCCGGTCACATACAGACTTGATGAAAAAAGAACCATAGAAAAAATTACAATTAACTGAAAAATTGATTCAAAAGAGAATTCCATAAATTTAATAAATATTTTTAAACCATATTTTTTCAATGTATTATTATAAAGAGATTCTGGCGGATAATTTCATTTTGGACTCTCCTTAAACCAGTGTCCGCATTATGACTGTCCGCTTTATGGAGATTTACCTATGAGAGTTTGACGGTAAACCATTCCAGGCTTAAAAAAAACGATCCGTCCTAAAATGCCCGCTTTATGGCATAGTCTTATAGAGATTCCATCTTTGTCTGGATCATAGATATATGTCTGGATATATCTGGAAAATCTCGAATATGAGCAATTTTGAATCGATTTTCTATGCTAGACTAGAGAAGTAAAAATCGTAGCAGAAAACACGGTGGAGAGAGGATTTTCACCGTAACTGCCATATTCCGCTGTAAGCTCCCAGATTTTGACGTTTTGTGCTAGAATATTTGGAGCTTTATAAATGAAAGATTCCTTTTTTCATCCATTTTCTTTCCCGCCATTTCTTTAGTCGTTATTTTTATTTTTAGCATAATATTAGCAAAATTTGACAGGTGTATACTTTGACTTTCAGGACTTTGACAATATTACATACTAATGCCGCAATCGCAGGAATTAGATGCAACGTTAAAGGACAATCAAGAAATAAGTGAGCATGAAGCAGACCGTAAAAACAATACAATTTTTATATTCTTAGAAATGTATCAAGTATTGCGTCCGCGACTGCCTCATTAACGTGAAACAAGTCGAACTGGCCATAATTATGAATAATCTAAAAGTACACACTAAATTCCAAAAAAAATCAAATTCCACAACATTCCTTACCTGTACAAAAAAAAGTTTAGATTGATTGACTCTTGAATGTAATGGTCATACGATATTCTGAACGTTTTTTATATCTATTATCATTCTTCGTCAAGAGTTTCTTCTTCATTTGCATTTTAAGTTTATCATGGAAAGACAAGATGCCATGGAAATGCCATGGAAACGAGTTTGCCTCATTGTCCATGTAAATATGATCTAAAATTGTCTAAAATATTTCAGGGAAGTTTTATATTTCGAAATATATTTCTCAGGGAAGTCTTACTTTTCGAGATATAATTTTGAATATGTTTTGTTCGCATCAAGACAAATTTCTACCTGTTGCACGTGCTCGTGTGTTCGAACAAGAGCAAATAATCACTGCGTGCATGAGTTTCTAGCCAAAAACAATACTACAAAATCTCTCCTCCATAGTGCTTATTCTGAACACTTCTTCACAAAAGTTATTTATTCTGGAAGTATACAAAAAAACTTTATTTGGTAGGTTACAAACAAACTTAGAATAAAGACAAATGTAGCTATATCTGAGAATAAGAAACCAATCCCAATCTCCTGTATATACATATTAACTTAGTGCAATGCATTGTATATGCAAATTAGTTTTTAGAATTTTGCCCAGTGAAAGGGCGTTTCTTTCCATAACTTAAATCCAAGCTTCAGAAATAAACTATTAGATATAGGAGTTGTGCTAACACCTTTCCGAATAAAAGCAAAAACTGGCATTCCTTTTCTTAAGTGAATTTGCGCTAATTCAGAAATAACAGATTTAGCCAGACCTTTACCGCGATGTTCTTTTACTGTACCTAAACCAGATAATGCTCCATCCCAGTTACCAAATACCCATGATACCAAATCGTTACTTTGAAGAGAATACGCTCCAATTGCCATACCATTTATTACAGACGCTAACATGTGAAGGTGCAGTTTGCCAGATTTTTCAGATTTCCAGTGAGATAGTGCGTATTTAGCGTCGGCCATTGTCATCTGTTTCAGCATATATCCTTTAGGACATGGGACGTATAATAGCTCAGATTTTAAGTCGGCTACCGTAGTTATCGACATATAATCCCCTTCATGTAAGTGTCTTATCACGTCGTGTTGCATAGCTGCCAAAACGACTTCTTTTGAGGTCGATGTTTTTAAAATATTTCTTAAAGCAGACAGTGCTGTATCATTCACGTCTTTAACCCAACATATGACGCTGTTAAAATTTCCATCATCTATGCTTATACTATGATCCATCCATCTTCCAAAATTAGTTTCTCCATTAACTTTATCTGAAACCATCTTTTCTAAATCTTCTTCGTCTATTGTTTTCGATTTTATTATGATAATAGACACCTGTTCAGGATATTTACTGTTTACATGTATTGTAGCAAAACATGTTAGATCAATATGATGTAAACAACCATACACAGGATATAAATCAACTCTATGTTCCCTGTCAATAATTTTCCGTATTCCCTTACGAAACAAATCCAGATCACTTGCAGTTAGTTTTTCCATCCCTATAAATTAAATAAGATTTCTCTACAACCTCGTTCCCAAGGCTTCTTCTCTCTTGACGTTTAACGCTATCGTCAAGAGAGAAGAAGCCCTTGGAACGAGGTTGATTTCTCTAACAAATTCATTTAACAAGTATATGAGCGCAAAAATTTTTTCTCATTCGAATTTCATTAAGGTGGTTACCACGTAAATGACACTTTTTTTCTGAAACAACATATTTTAACTCTTTTTTTATGATCGTTTACAAGGTTATGACCTAAAACTTAGGAAAAAATATATTGTTTCGAGAATTGTGCATAATTAGGCATAATACACATAATTAATTACTAAGAAAAGGGTAAAAAAGGGTACTCTACTTCAACAAGGATACCTTCAGTTAGATTTGTCAAGTTCACTACAAACTTTCTG
>JAULBZ010004456.1:0-14723 GCA_032360805.1 Neoturris breviconis | reverse complement strand
AATATCATAAGAATAAACAAGTACAGTATTACATTTTTTGAAATATTTAAAATACAAAATCATCATTATAAAAAACACGTTTATGTTTGAAGAAAAGCATTCTTTAAAGTTTTTTTTGTTTTTGGGAGTCATTTTGACTACCCTTCAAGGGAGTCATTTCCGTCGAAATTTAAATGACTTTCATAAAAAATAAAATGACTCCCTTAAATGTTTCAATTTTTTCTACAGCTTTACTCCCTATGGGCATCATTGTGCAATGACTCCCTTTGAGGAGTCATAATGACTCCCCAAAAACTGTCAGTGGTGTATGAAAATTTAGCTTCGTACTTCCTCCTTATAATTGGATATATTTGGTACAAACACCAGAATAAATGATATCACCTAGAAATGTTGTCATAACCTCTTTACTGCTAACTTTGAACAGGTTTTTGCGCACTGGGATTTTGTAATCTTTCTCTTCCTTGCTGGCGCACGACGTCGGAACACCATCAGAATAACTTCAATTTCGTGACTTCATTTTGACATTGTTCCGACGATGTTTGCCCACGAGGCCTATGTTCTTGCAAAAGTAGAATTAATCACACTAAACATCACAATCATCAAACGCTTGCGGTTTCTTAGAATGAAATGTTGACATTCACGTAATTACATAAGTAATTTATCAGATTAAAATTTATTAAGGTGTTGATACATATGACTGTAATCTGGAATCCAAAAAAAATCCATTATGGGTGCGCTTTGTTCAACGTAACCCCGCAGACAAAAACTTGTTTGAAGCTCGCAGCAGTCGACCGACTAGAATAAGGTTGTCTCAGCGTTTTAGGTACATTGAACATGTTTCTGCCGGCTGGCAATGTTGTCTTAACAGCCCTGGTGTACCAAATGCGTTCCAGGAGATCTTAATATGGACCATAATGTATAATAATAATGTGTTACGACAGCAAACCACCGTCCATTAATAAAGATGCTCGAATATAAGAAAGAACACACTTATTTTTCCATCATTATTTTATTAGGCATGAGATTTCTTGTATACAGTTAAATGTATAACTTTTATGAATGAAATTATGAGTCTAACAATATCAGATATAATCGAAAGTTAAAACACTTTTTACAGAAACAAAAATAAATCATAATCTACAATCGTGTTCATAAGATAAACCACAAGTAAAACATAAGTGCGGAAAATAACCACGAGAAGTCCCTTGAGATTTGTCTCTGAGATTTATTTAGTAGACTTAAGGGCTTAGGATCTTAGGATACAAATTCGACAAATTCTCTTGATTCTAGCAGCCTAGTACCCAGGCTCTGAGAACAAATTCGAACTTTCGTTCCGATCACCTTGCTAGTAAACATTTAAAGTTTTTTGTCAAAATTGAAATTCCGAAATTTTGCACGAATTTCCCTTTTTACCAAATCGACCACGATTGTAGCTAATAAAGAATATCAACAGAGATTTTCTGTCCAAAGAAATCCTAAATGCATTTACGTTCTTACATTGAAACTTATATATTTTATCTATTAAATGAAACGTTAATAAAGGTTCTATAGTAAATTGTATAATAACTTCCCTGTGTGGTAGGATCTGAAAGATAATACAATGAGCTGCAAGGATAAGATAGATGGCACTCTGTTTCGCTGTTCATATAAAAAGATATCATCACGAACTAATTAATACCGTATAATGAACTTCCTTACGAAAGTACTGAAGAGGCGATAATATGGCATTTAGTTTTACCTTACAATGTGACTCAACACTTCCTTCAGAGATAATCTACATGCGTTGCGTATGTAGCTAGATTTACAGACCTGGAAAAGTGATTGGATCAAATTAGATATATAGAAGATGTATTTTCAAAGCAATTCATATGTTTCGTCTGGCTACTTTATTTCCTTAGCGAAGTAATATTTGTTTAACTATAGCTAACAAGAAGCCGAATCGGCTTGAAAAATCACGCATTTTGCAATATAAATCAATCTGAAGCCAAAACAGAAAACAGGTGAAATTGGAATTTGCAGCATAAAAATTAATATGGAGTAAGGTCTGCATTTTACAGACTCGCATCCAAATATGCCGCATGTTTACAGCGTCTGAATGTAAGTTTCAAAAACAGTCTGTAAAAGTGTGGACATTTGAAATATAAGGCCAAATTGTTTAACAGAGTGACTGCAAGGTTAGACTATTAAATCGCCTTTCACCTGAATTCAGAAATCTTGGATCTAGAGCTTGGATCTAATCGTGGGGATTCTCTAATATCTTCGTATTCTCCAAATCGACTTTTGAAGATTACGTTAAAAACGTTCTTAGTTGTATTCATTAAATCCAGAGCTATTGGCTTCTTTTCAACAAAGAGCTTGCAAACTTAGGAAACTCACATTTGAAGATCACGCTTTGCGAATACGTAAACATTTAAAACCAGACTTCACGTGGCCTAGCCGTAATCTAATAACATGTTTGTAAAATGTCACTACTATTTTAACACATAAAATATTATCAAGGGTATTGTGATTATAGCCAATGGAAATCATGTTATTGTTTTTAAACAATAGTTTTCGAAAATCGTAATGACCTATTTGTAGCGTGCAAATTATATACTCAAATAATAAAACATAACAACACGAAATAGGAATATTTTTAAACTTTTTAAACTTCGTTTTTGTGTTACAAATTAGGAAAACACTCTTCGTCCGCTGACAAGCACAAGCTAAATATGCATCATGGTATGTTATAACAACGTATCAAAATCAGTACATCTTACAGAGAGAATAGTCAATTATAAATGCATTATCCCATATTCGAGGATTTGCTATAAGGTCTTCGAATCTTAGATAAGTTCTACAACAGTTCAACCAAGAATTTATCAAATTTAAAATCCAAAGAGCCTTAGTGCAAACCGCAAATCATTCATGTAATATTCATGATTCAGTTGAACAGCCGGCGGGATATAAAATGCCTTTAGGAAATCATAAAAGTTGTCTGACCGCCGCCGTGACCACGACAGACGTCTATTTCAAAATATTATTTCACCTACAGAGGCGTGGTTTAACAAGAATAACGAGATTTGCGTCATTGTCACTGGGCACACGATGTCAGATAAATGTCCCAACATTGTCAATACGACATTGCGATATCGCTTTAACGTTGTTTGGACATTATTCAGATGTCGTAAATGTCACAATAGCGTTAATTAGTTGAAGCTAATGATAAATTATAAACTTACAATCAACCGATATCATGAATAGAATATAGACAAAATTTGAAGGAATCCTTAACTCCGTACGGTAGGAGCAATGGATCAATGATTTTTATCAGTTTCTTCATACCAACGAAATCAATCAACAGCATCATTGAAGTACAGCCTTTCGTTATAGTGTTATTTATAGTTATTTATTTATAGAAGCCATTCTGTTACCAGGATTAGACAATCGTTTAGTGGAAGTATTTGTCAGAGTTTTATATTTGCATACTATGAAGTTTTTAAAACAGCGTCGTTACATGCTTTTACAAGGTTTCGTTTACAAAGTTAGAAATCTTATATTTTGTTTACTTACTTACAAAAATGAGCGCAGGGGAAGGGGGAGTAACGAAGCTTGTATGATCTTTAACCATATTATCCGTACAATACAATCTTTAGTATGTGTCGTCCACCTAACATTATACACGGTATTATTTATAAGAAACCTGGCGAAGGGTGTAGTACTGATACTTATCTTGGGTATCAAAAAATGAGGCTTTTAGTTTTAAAAGTTACTTAAAACGTTTCTTATCTTTTTAGGCTTAAAACGGTCAATCTGAATTTGAACATAAATTTCGAACATATTTCATTTGATAAAAGTACGTTGAGTGTACTTTCGGCACTGGAAAACTACTAGCTTGAAGCTCTATTTGCATATGGTATTTGATATCGGAAATAGATAAGGCTCTATATTCCATATCCTATATAGAAACCGATATCAGAAAGTTTCATATATCTGTTATGGAGCTTCAATATCGAATGATAACGCACTGATACACTTCTAATAAATTTGAATTTTATTAGAAGTATATAACCATGTCACAATCTAACCACCATGTTATATTTACAAGTATATGCATAACAAAGTAAACCAGGAATGGGTTTAAAGAACATAGTTATCTTGTGGACAAACTAAACTGCTTTCGGAAAATAAATCTACGAAATGACACAATATTTGCCATTAGTTTTTCCGTTTTCAAAAATATGCTGATTTCAGAGGGTTCGATATCAAAGCGTACATGCTGATAAAGAAATACATTATTACATCATTAAAAATCACTTTTATTCAAAAATATGTAAATAAAAAAACATAGACCAATCAGAATCATTTATTTAGTTTGATTGACATTTATTCATGGTTCAATAAATGTATCAAATGGCTTAGTTCTCTCGAATCATGATTTCTAGAAACCTAATTAATATTTATTTTAACAACATTGAAAACTGGCACTGTAATTTTTATTTTTGCAGCGTCAACGCTTTTATCTAATTCCTCAACCACTCAACCACCGACGCAAGTAATTTTATACATTGCACAATACCATAGATGATACAACTCTTATATAACAAACGTTTATCTTTAACATATCATGCAGTTTCTTTTTTTGAAAAAGAAAATTGTAGTTATAATGGCGCGGCCGAATTGTAAATCAATTTTTTAAATATTTGGTGGAACCAGCTGCTCAAAATCCGGTTGCCATGGCAACATCCCTTTAGATGTCATATTAACCCTATTTCAACTCGTGTACATTGTGCCTCTACCCCTGTCATACCATTGTACATAAATTCTGAATGAATGGCATATGACTAGAGATTTCTTTTTTGGTAACTAGGGATAATTTTTCATTAGTAACCAAATTTTCTTAACAGGCGGCAAAAACGTTTTGGAAAATGTTTTTTCATTATTTTTGCTTAAAAATTATTCTGACTCAACTTTCTGGAAAGTCTTAACACTACATCATGGTTATATCAAAAGTTATGGAGGGGTGGGGGGCACAATGTGTAATAGAAAAGCCCAGTAGAAATATGTTTATGACATTCGTATCACCAATAACATTCCAGTCCGGACTTAAATGTTTACCTACTTCCAGACCGATTCTAAAATATACTGTCAGGCCCCGGGTTGGATAGGATCAATGTTTCAAATTGGATTCCAATTTTGACGTACGTTTAGAATACGGAAGAAGCTCAAGAAACGAGGATTTTACTGACCGTTATAGCCTTGCACTTACACACATAATTATAGTCCAATATCATATCTGAAAGTGTCCTTTTCAGACTGGTTGGCAAAAAATGTGGGGGTCCGGAAAAATTTTACTGTGACATGTTTGATCAAAATACTTTTGTCATTATATCCTTTTAATTTCAACTTCGATATTTGAGTTTCATTCTACCATGCTTTGAAAATGTGTTATAGTTATCACAATTATCAAGCAATTCATCATAAGAATCTTCTTATGGAAAGGAGGGAGAGCGCAATGACATATATATTAGCTTAAATAGGCATAATATATCTTTCTAATAACCTTCTTAAGTATTAGTGTTATACCCAGTAGGCACCTGACCTCAGAACAACGTCCAAACAATGACGTTCTTTCGACGTTGTTCCGATGCCGTCTGCTGGCAGGGATAAATTTGGAACATGGGGAGTTAATCAAACATTGTAGCAGATTTATACTGAGGTGCACCATATGTCCATTACTGACGGATTACATCTAGGCACAATTCTACAGATATCAGCAAGGGTGTATTAAAAGCGTATGTACAAAGGAATTTCCCGCAAAAACATATCTTTGCGCATGCTCCTTGAAACGAATTGAGTAACTTGAAATTGGCGTCTATCGGTATATGGGTACTCGTTGGGATCACAGTATGAACCTTCAAAAAATACGTAAAATCAGTAACAACGGTATAAGAATTGTTTTGTTAAAACTCATAATTACAAAGTACGAAATATGTCCAAAAGAAATTATACTACAAAATAAAAATATAACGTGCAATGGCAGTAAAAGTCGATTTGCTCGAGTTTCACATTGTCTCAAAATATAAAAAGCTCGAACGAGGGCCACAACAGCGACATTCCACCACACTTTCATAAAAAGTAAAAACCTCAAAAAAACATGTCTAGACAACGTAATTAAAAGTTTATTCAATGCAGCACCGCTACAAAACACATAAGAAGCACCAAGCAAGCCTTTTGAACTTTCATTTTGAAAGAACTCTGTATCGGGATCTATTTTGACCAAAAATAACAAAATAAAGTTCCATAAATCTTCTATAACATTTCCATATAAATTCCATTTGGTAATGGAATATAATATATTTCTACTGTCGCAAGTATAAAGTGACAAGAGCCAGAAAAAACGCCTCTTAATCATATTAGATTTAATTTACTGTCACGTAGGACATATTGTTGTCAACATTTCCTTTTGAGAACCCGGTCATATAAGAACAGAAACTGTAAGGTCGAAATGGTAGGCTGAGATGTCCTTGTATTACATCAGTAAATGCTATTTGTTGACATCAATGGAAGGTTAATTTTATAAATGTTCATAAACTTGGAATGAGTAATACGGAGTGTGATTATCTTGATTATGACGTCATGGCTTGAACAAGTGTTAAAAAATGAGTGATATTTGTTGAATTTGACTATATGATGTGAACTATCTGATATATCAATGATACGTAGCCGAATTAAAGTCATACTTTTGTTGTGATTCAATCCAAGTTTTAAATTTGCAATTATTCGATCACATGACCTAGTATGACCTAAGTATGAAAATGACTAATATTTATATAAAATTTAGCAACTATTGTGAACTGCATTTGATCTGTTAATGATTCTTGACATTGGAAAATGAAATGTGCTTTATCAGCTAAAAGACATTCTATTCCAATCACGTGACCTTATTATGACGCCATCATGCTTTTTACACAGTTTGCTACACCAGTTTTTTGGTCCTCAATAAATTACATTTATCTGTTCTGCAAAATGCGTAATTTTGTTCTGTAAATTCCATTATTTTCTTATGCAAAATACAATTTCTGGTCCTTAAAATGCAAAAATGCAGTATAAAAATAAATTATAATGCAAACATGATATGTTGGTATAATACTAGACATAATACAACTTCTGCATATTTCAGATTTGACCACCTTACTCAGAAATTAATTGCCTACTAAATTAAATTAAATAATTAATAATGTTTGGTATTATTATACCCAAAAATTAGGAAAAAGCAAAAAAAATTACGGTTAAAATATTTTAAATACGGGTAACCATCACATAATAAATTACATGGAATAAATTTTAACCCTGTTTACCCCTATTTACCCAGGGTTACTTCGTACCACAACCTCCGAAATTTCCGTATGACTTCTGACTCGCCTATCATACTAGGCCCAAAATTCGTGACTTTTTACGTTATTGTCTTTGAAAACTTCTAACCAAAAAATATTTCCAGAACGTTTCTCCAAATTGACAAAGGATTTCTTTTGACCTTCGGGATCGGAATTTTTTTTAAAAAAAATCAGTATTACTTTGGTCTATAAGGCATTACAGCGACTTTTTATTGTGTAATAGTAATTCATAATTAGCAAATATAATAATAAAATTAATTGTTCTGGCTAAATATTCATTTTCGCCTTTCGAAACAGGTTTTCACAGGTACTGCGGTTGGATACTCACATTCTGTATCCAATTTTTATTACATTTTTGGATGGAACAGAGAGTGAAGTGTATTTTGAGTTTCAGGTAAAACAGAGCAGTAGTTTCAACGTTATTGAGGGGAGGCGTGTGGTACTTTTTACTCCCCCGGGTTATTAGATTCCCTAAAAAAAAGTTATTAGCCTTTCTCTAAGCTAAATATTGCGCATGAAAGACAAAATAATACAGCATTGGACGTCAATTTTAACTAATGAAATACTTTTGGCTTTTGAACGAGACTTTTCGCCTAACGGAAATCCACCTTAACATCGAAATTCTTCCATATCGACTTCATTCTCTGACTTTGTTTCAATTCCATAATTACGGTGACCATTAACATAAATACCACCATGATCATATATTGTTTCATCTCCGTTGTTATTCTCCCATTCTTTAAATATAACTTCTTCGTGCATTTGGACAATTGACAAAGGATACAATACCATAACAAAAACATCTTCGACTACACTCCCTGCTATTATACGATCATTACAGATGTGCATTATGCGATCGTTACGAATTTTCATACGAATACTTGCAGAGTAAGCAATGACTCCGAGCAGTATGGCCCATCCAAATTTATCTGCGTTTTTGAACTTTATTTGCAGGACAATTAAAAGTACCACTGCTATATATGGTATAATGAATTGAGAATAAGCAAATATTTTTTTCTTCTTGTTGTGATATTTGTTCATTGTGATAACAATATCTCCAAGATAGTACCATGGTGCAATCGTTGCAAGTAGTACTTTCAGCAATAACTTCTTGGATTTGATATTCCCATAGTCCATTCTCCATTCACCATCTAAATCCAACTCCCATGCTGGTTCCTTCTTCAAAACTCTCCACAACGAAAAACAAGATATTCCAAGGAAAATAATGAAAGGAAGTCCAACAATGACTGCAAATGCTTTTAGTGGTTCTGTGTCACCCCCTGATCCATAAAACAATAACGCAGTAGCAGCAGCTCCTTCTGTTAGTGCCCAAAATACTCTTTGTGCAAGTGGAGGATCTTCTTCACCATTTGAAGAGATACTATCAACGACCAATGAAGCACTATCTGAACTCGTTGCGAAATATAGTATGATGGATATTAATGATAGAACATTGAGTGCTACAGAAATATCATTATATTTGTCTAAGACATCGAAGAATTGCACAGATGATTTTCTACAATTCAGCCGTACCACTGATTCTCCAACTCCTGACCAAATATGAGTGTACGACGGATCTCTAAAGAAAAACAAATAAAAGCATGTAACATTTCACTCATATCTTTGGTCAGCGCAAGATAACATCATCATGTCAACATTGGCATACATGCCTTTAACCCTATTCAAGCTAGTGGTGGGTTACAAAATCCCTGTCAGTTTTTCTAGGACATCTTTGGAAGTTGTGAAGCTTTTGAGCTGAAAGTTGACATTTTGTAAAATTTTATTGTTTACATGAAATTCACAATTATAGTTTGATATTTTAAGTATCGTTGCTATGACAACCCGCCAAATCCTATTTCAGATGACGTCATACAGAAAATTATAACATCAAAAATAATTATGGCGAGAAGTTAACAAGCACGTTTCATGTTTCAACAAGTTTCATGTTTCTACAACATAACTACTGGAGACAATGTGAAATTCGTTCCAACAGCCAAAAAACTTGGTTGCTAGAAACAATAGAATTTGTCGAGGCTACTCAAAGACTTATGATCCTAAGCCAGAATTAACCCTATTCCAATAGAGGGAGGGTAAAAGAACCTATTAAACTTGTTTTAATAAGTTCTGAAATAATTACTTATACCGCTAGATATTTTGGAGATTTTCCCAGAATTTATCTAGTACCGTTTTGGAAAATTTATTTTTGGTAACTAGGGGTAATCTTTCCTTAGCAACCAAGACGGTAAAAAATATTTGTTGGAAAAAAAATTGTTCTTATTTTTGTTTTAACAAATTTTGGTGATCAAAAATTTGTTCATCTAAAAAAGATTTCTTTGCGCCACCTGTAGTAAAATGTTTATTATGTGTTGATCTAACTTTGTCGATAGTTTCAGCAATACAGCACGATTCCATTAAAAGTTAAAAAGGGGGGGCATACCCAGCATTGGGGCACCATAAAAAGGCCCAATATTAATAGGATTAAATCTACTCAATAAATCTCTTGAGTATTCCCGAGGTCGTTTTAATTACTTTTGTTTTGCTTGTGGTTTGTATTTCTGGTCAAAATTTGCAAAAATGTTTCCTCATTTATGTAAAGGTAAGTGGAGAAGAAAAGACAAGCTAACATTGTTCCGTTGTTCTAATTTATCCTGATTACATATATAACAAGTTCAATATGATATTAGTACTTGAAATCGCATTGACAACAGTTTAAATAATGATAAATTCGCCAGAAACTACTAAAAGAAAGTTAAATTCTAACCCTTCCTTACTAGAAAGTTATTTTAGATTTCCGGTCTAATAATTTTAGAAAAAAGTAAGTAATTCAAATGACCATGATATCTCCAAAATTAGGAATCTAAATTACGCTCATTTGATTGCAGATCTTCTTTAGTTTTTGAAACCGATCTCAACATTTTGAGACAGAAGTCCTTAATTTCATAAATAAATGTTGCCCGCCAATAAGATTGATGTTAAATTTCATCATCGGGCTTTAATACCAGTTTTACCGGGATATCGGTGTCCATAGTTAACCCGAATTTACTGGGGTATCAGTTTGTCCTTAGTTTAATTGTGGGATAAACCCCACCTTATCTTCAGAACCAAACATGCTAAATCCTTGAAATATTGTATGTATGGAGATTAGTCTTCTTATTTAATTTCCAACGATATATCCTAAACTAGAGTAGGGCTAATGAAAATCACATAACCTATCATTAAGTTTTAATTTTAATCTGAGAAACTACCCAACACAGATCCATATATCTCTATATACGGACTGTGTATTTCCATATATGGAGTTATACGGGTCTGTACTCGGTCTTTCACGCTATGATTTAAAAACAAATGGTGCATTTGCCGTTATATTATAACCATTATTACTTTATTACTTTAAAATGAAATTTCGCTAACCTTGTTCCATTAACATACATTTTACACGTGATGTTTGCTTTCATCGCTTCATTCTGCATATTGATCCCAATACCACCAAATGATGTCAACCAAAATAAAAGGCAGAAGGATGGTAAGAAAAAGCTATAAAAGATGACATTTCCAATTGTTCTTCCTTTGCTAATACGAGCAATGAACATATTTACTAATGGAACCCAAGATATCCACCACGCCCCTATATATAAATCATAGACAAGATAAATACAAGTAAATATAAGGTGCACTCAGTCAAGTATTATACTTTTTATAGTAATAATAACGATCATGTGGTTACAGTGTCTACTAAAGTGTTCATGGCATTCACTAATATATCATGCAAAATAAGACCAATCGTATAATACATTAATCTGACCCAACCACACAACTTACCCAGCGTGAAGGACTACAGAATAGCATGCCAATACCCAGTTCATTTACAAAAAAGAATATACAGGACCATATTAGTAGTACTTCACTACATACTACCCCTTGTGGGACGTGAAAACGTCAGCGTTAATTAATTTATAAATCTCATAAAGGTGAATTTCCACTAGGTGAATTCATTCTCACGAATTCTAAATGAAGCCATTACATTAGTTAAACGCAATGCCACCTGGCAGATGACGTCGCTTTCAACCAATGTAATGTCTTCATTTAGAACTCGCGCGAATGAATTCACCTAGTGGAAATAAGCCTTAAGAACAGAATAGAACATCAAATAACAGTAAATCTTACAGTAAAATATAGTATTTTCATGCATCCATTCAGGTTTTCCTTCTTGATTAGGTATATTGCCAGTTTGGGCAAATGCTCCTGTGTGTGCACCAATTCCGATTATAAACTGCAGATAGTATCCAATGGATTGTACAAATACGTTTAAAACAAACCATGTGTCATCACTAAAGACCACTACTGTAAGTAGAAGGAATCCTAAAAGAGTAAGTCATAGTACCACCCTATTGATGTATGTATTTGATCTAGCGTGATATGATATTAATTGCTTTCTTAAAGTGATTTAATTGCCAATAAATAATCTTATCGTTAATCATGGTTTCTTCCACCCAGCCGGCAATAACCTGTTCAAAGTCAGCAAAATAACGTTAGAACAACGTTCACAGAACGTTGTTCTAACGTTATTTTGCGGACTTTGAACAGGTTTTTGCCGGCTGGGCAAGGTATCCCTATAATCATATAATTGTCAGAGTCACGTGCTTTCGTCACTTTGGAAGGTTTGCTGAACACGTGTTAGTTACTGTTGTGATGCGCTACATCGCATTCATCACATTTCTGCCAATCTGCCTAGACGTGATGTCCAAATCCCTTCGATTGTATATAATCTTTGAGACATAATTTGCCTTACACTACCAGTTATATTTTGACTCATGTAATTCTCTAGAAGAATACATGGCTAACATACACCCTAAAAATACATTTAGTGATTTGTGGAAATGTGAAAATTCGAACTGATTAGAGAAAAATGATAGTCAAAATTAGTTAAAAGACGCGAGAGTAGTTACTGAAACTATTCTGGACATTTAAAACAATAACTTCCATTCCTTGTTTCGCAAACAAAAAAAATACTTGCAGATTGACGATAAACATGCAGATATATACCTGAGCAAAAAGAAACTTCTGACAATCTTCTTATTCCGATTTTGAGACCAGAAATAACAGATATAGTGGCAACTGTTGTTAATCCCCAAATTATGATGATCTGATTACTCCTTTTGATTTCAAAATTACCATTCAACTTGTTTATACCACTGTTCAATGATATGGATCCAAGAGATAAACTTGTTGAAACGCCAAAAATAACACATATTATTGAAAGAATATCCACTACATCTCCTGTACGACCAAATATTTTCCGTCCAAAGAGTGGATAAAAGCAAGTTCTCATTGTTAATGGAAGACCTTTACGGTGGGTTAAGATACCAACTAATAATGTCGGTAGGATATACGCAGAATATCCATGAAGCCCCCAGTGGAATATTGTTATGTTGATAGCATTTTGAGCCCGATTGTTAAGGTTACTCCTGAAAAAGAATTGATGGCAATGTTAATCTCAGATGTTTTGACACAATAATTCGATTTTTGTGAACAACTTGGAAATGAATCAGATATTGAGAAGTTATTGATCACCTGTTGCACCTGCTGCTGATTCTTCTCATATAAATTGGAATTGCGTCAGTCTTTTTATCTAGCAACAGTGGGCCACAACTTATTTTAAGTCCGCAGTTAAGACGTTAGAACATCGTTTAACCTTATTCATGCTAGACGTTTTTAGGATATTCAAAACTATGAGAGCGGATTCCGCCCCCTGATGATCTCTGGTTTACCTTGGTTTTACACCAGAAATGTTGTTATGGTAATGGTACCAACTGTAATGAACATTTTGGTTCAAAAATATTTTTAAAGATGTCAAAGATGTAATTTGCTGACATCATCATTTTATAATTTTACCTAGAAAAACCTTATTTTCAAGAAATAAATGCTACTTGTTAAGTGTATTATGTACTGACTACACACTATGCGTGACGTCACTATCTACCACTGGAATTAGTGGAAATAGACATGTTCCGAAATAAGTGGTGCAAGTTCAGATAATTATGAACATTTTGATCTTTTGGTTAATTATAACAAATAATATGTAACCTTTAAAATAAAATGGAAGAATCATGCTTCTGCTATGTACAACTTGAGATATTTAATATCAAACACAGGAAAGAAAAAATGATAACGACATAACAAGTAGCGGAAATGGCTAATACTGAAAAAACGATCAAAGCTCAATATATCTTTATTTTAAGGAGTCTCCTTATAATATGCTATTCCATTATATTTTAACATTAATTTTCTCGAAGAAACAAAATCGCTCGAAGTATAACAAAAAATGAAATGACTTTGTTCCATATATTTCACACATTATTTTATCAAATTGGGAAATAAAATTTCAATTAATTTGTCCAAATGCATCAGTTAATCCTATTCAGTCCGAGCCTTTTGATGAACCCTTGATGAACCCAAGCTGTAGTGTTGAATCTTTCCAGAAAGTTAGGTCAAGACCTGATTAACATTTTAGCATAATTATTTACCCAATGACGTCATCACTCATGACATTATCATTGGAAATCGTGTTGTGCAAAAAATTAATTTTACATACTATAAGTACTATAAAACGTTTTTCAGGCTAGAAAATAATAATTTTGATTATTTTTGTTTTTACTACTTATCTAAAATATGGTTGCTATGGTAAAATTAGCCCTAATTACCGGAAAAATTTGATCCTAGATAAATTGTTTGAAAAGTCCTAAAATATCTAGTCATATAAGCCATTCGTTCAAAAGTTAAAAAAAAAATATGAGAGGTGGGGCCTGAATGGGTTTAGCCCTATTAACACTGGGCTATTTTTGGCTGGTGTATCCCTGGGGGGAAGGGGGGATAAAGTGCCAGCGGCCATTTTTTTCTGATCCGCTAATGCTTAAGATATGAAACTTGGTACACTTATAGAACAACTCAATACAAACACTTTGCCATAAATATTTTTTGATTTTATGACGTCATTAGTAACTCTTATGACGTCATCAGTAGGTATCAATCAGTAGGTATCTGCATTTTTAAATACTTTTGTATATTTCATTTACAATTTCCATAATTAACACATATCTGTCCCAAAGTTAGCCAAACAACATCAGAGATCATTTTAACAAAATTTTATATTTTCAACTTCACCCCCTGTTCAGAATTAAGTTACCCCCAGAAAATAACCTAAAATTTAAAAAAAAGATTTAATACCATACCATTAATAGTAAATTTTTTATCGCCTAATGAAAATGCCGCAGGCACTTTCTGGGGGGGGGGGGGGGGGGGGGGGGGGGGGGGGGGGGGGGGGGGGGGGGGGGGGGGGGGGGGGGGGGG
>JAULBZ010004455.1:0-14723 GCA_032360805.1 Neoturris breviconis | reverse complement strand
ATGCAAATCATATTTATGTGCTTAGGTTTAACTTTCAGTTGGTTTGGTGGGCTACTTTTAATACCGTACCTTTGATTTAAGAATATTTTTAGTCAATTTGGCTGAAAATGTTCTGAAAAATCTCTCCTCCACAGTGCTTTCTGGAAGTTATTTTAACCCCCCTGATGCACACACGTCCAATTATAGCATGTGATGCTCAAATGAATGCCAACGAAAAATAAAAAAATACTGATAAAATTTGTGATTTTTGTGGGTGCAAAGAGAAGCCAGACTCATCTAACTATATTGTGCAAAGACTGGGCTAAACGTTGAAGCATAAACTGAAATAAGAATTCTTAAAGTTAACATCATGTGATGTCAATTTCTACCAATGGAATGTCTTCTTTAGGCTTACGCGCAGGATCAGTCTTTAGTTGCTATAAGTGCACAAGTGGAAACATCAGAAAAATTTAAGCGCATGGAACAAATATCAAAAACATTTTGTACCAAACACTATGCGCTTAAATCTGTCATTCAAAGGTAGAAAACGCACAATTTAAGCCCGAGTTTTAAGTGCAGTAAATAACGTCACATGCCTTCAGGGTAGTATGTTCATTTTATTCACTACTTTTATCAATTTTAGGTTATTTTGTAAAATACTTTTTGTTACTGCTTTTGTTACAGGACCTCAACTCTCTCTTCAAAATGTAGTGGCAGTAGTTGTTGGTTTATCTTCAATTGCAGTACAATGGGACAAACCGCAAGCAGACATAATACCTGGAATATTGACTGGCTATACATTGTTTTATCAGGCAATATATTCAAAAGAGGAACTTCTAATACCAGATTCGTTATCCCGAAAAAAGAGAAGTTTTGCAAACATATACACAGTTGGGCTTGAGTTAAATATGTCAGTATTCATACATTAATTATTCTTTGAAAGAATTAGAATTAAAAGTGCCATAGAACCAAGTGGGCAAAAACTTGTTCAAAGTCTGTAGAATTACGTCTTCAACATTGTTCTAGCGTCTTTACTTTGAACTTTGAACAAGTTTTTTCCCACTTAGAATTGTGTAAAAGTGATAATATTTACTTGCTAACAAACTCCTGATGATTATCACCACTGTACAGGATGGATTTTCAAACACATTTTAGCCCGGTTACTAAAATATTCCTCCCCATGATCAGCAATTATTTCAATCTGTTCCTTAGAGTGGTCCAGGATCTCTTTTGGGAATCTACCCAGTTTGTTCAAAGTCTGCAGTAAAGATGCTAGAAAAACATTGAAAATGTTCTAGTGTCTTTACTGTGGGCTTTGAACATGTTTTTGTCTACTGGGTAGCAGTTATTTACTGGAGTATTATGGCCAGCATAATATGCATGTCCTTATGAATATTCCTAGCATTTGTAAACATTAGCTTTATGAACACTGTGAACATTTTGTGAATTTTATGATTCATCACACTATATTTTTTAATGAAATGCCAATGAAAACCAAAGAAATAATTTGTGCTGATTGACTTTATTTTTCCAGACCAAGAGTAAGATGCAGAATATCTGGTGAATATAGATAAATGTTGATAGTCTTCGAAATAAGAGCAAATAATACCTGGAGAGGAGGAATTTTTGAGCATTGCTGCAGGCTTACAAACCTGATCACTCCACAGTGATTATTTGCTCTTATTTCAAACACTGGTTGATCGGTGCATTCTATGATGCCTCTTCATCACTGCTCTACAAAATCAAATACGTATACATTTAAACCTTTCATCTTTTTTTATGTTCAGTCAAAACCTTACTGTTCAAGGTTCATCGAATATAAGTGCTATAATCAATGGTTTAAAAGGAAATACCAAATACAACATCAGCGTGGCTGCCAATACCAAGTTTTATGGTATGCCAGGCGTTCCTGTTCAAACCAAGATGCCTGATGGAAGTAAGAAGAATTCAATAGAACTTAGATGGCCAACTAAACTCTACCTGGGCTGAAGAAAGATGACCAACTATTAACTCTAGCTAGACAGATGATAGATGGCTAAACTTTAGCTAGACTGAAGTTAGATGACCAACTATTAACCTCAGCCTAGACTAAAGTTGGATTACCAACTAAACTAGCGAGAGCGATTTTAGATGACCAAGTATTAATTCTATCTAGACTGAACTTAAATTGCTAACTAAAAAACTCAAGTTAGACTGAATTTAGTCAACTATCAACCCCAGCTAGACTGAAGTTAGATGACCAACTAATCTCTAGCAAGAACTTAGATGGTTAACTAAACTCTAGCTAGACTGAACTTAGATGGTCAAATAAACTCCAACTAGATGGAAGTTAGATGGCTAACTAAACTGTAACTTGACTGAAGTTAGATGGCCAAGTAGGCTTTAGCTAGACTGAACTTATGTGGCTAACTAAATGCTAACTAGACTGAACTTAGATTTCCAACTAAACTCTAGCTAGATTGAACTTAAATTGTTAATTCAACTTGTCAACTACATAGAATTAATAGAAATATTTATATGTTTTCTTATTTCTTCTAGCTCCGTCATTGTCTGCTATTGATGTTAATTGCAAGACTACAAGTTACAGTTCGATTTTGATTAACTGGAAACACTCACCACCAGCATTTATTGAAGGTTTGAGGACCGAGTATGTTGTATATTATGAAGACGCTGATGGTGATAAATTTAATGAAACTCTTAAAGCTGACAAAAACCAAATGGAATTGCTATGGCTCAAAGCATTTACTGTGTATTTTATTAAAATAACTGCTTTTACAGTGGTTGGAGAAGGTACTGCAACAGTTCCAATGAATTGCACCACATTTGAAAGCGGTAAGACCTTACATCTTATTAAGAGCTTATTTAATTTCAGATAATCATTTCATAATTATTTCAAATGTCAAAAATTAAGAATCGCCTCTGCAGGAGTGTTTTTAGTATAATTTTCTAGGCCTGTTACACGCTTCTGAAAGTAGGTGGGTCATGTAAGGGAAAACCCACCATGGTGGGTCCAACGGTAAAACAAATCAAAATTTTATACTCTGGATTGGCTAAAAAGGCTATTATTGTATATATTATGCATTACAAATTATTCAGAAATAAGAAAATCATTTTTCTTCAAGAACAAGAACAAGTGGAGAGGGCATGGCATGGTGTCGCTAGCCCTGTTTTCAGTTACATTTTGAAATGGTCTCTCATTCTCCTCTACATATATCTTTTCTCTTTTCATTCTATTTAGAACCAACTTCAGCTCCTATTAACATTACAGCTACCAGCTATGAATCACCATACTCAAGTTTATTATCTTGGGAACATATACCTGATTCTAATTGGCAAGGAATAAAAGTTGGTTATAGAATCTTTTTTGAAAAACTCTCCACTGGTGATGTTGTAGAAGATATACCTCTTTCGATTATTTCTAAAGATACTGGCTTAACAACTTCATATATTTTAGAAGGATTGGAAGTATATGGATCATACAGAGCATGTATTGCTGCAAGAACAAATGTAGGGTGTGGTCCTAAAAGTACATGTGTTATTTTTGGTATGTCCCTTTTTCGTACTGATTGTAGTTGAGTATTTGAAGATCACCCAAAACGTCTGTCCTTATTTTGATCACTGGATTACAGTTCTTGAATCATTGTGGAGGAGGGATTCTTGAGCATAGTTTCAGGTTTTATAGCCTGAAACTATGCTCAAAAACCCCTCCTTTACTGTGCTTAATTGCTCTTATTTCAAACACTGGGATTGCAGTTTTTGAAATAAGGACAGCAGGGGTTAAAATAACTGCTGGTAACCACTTTGGAGGAGAGATTTTGTAAGAATATTTTCAGCCGGATTGGGACAGATAATTAATATGGAGGAGAAACTTTTGAGTATAGCTAAAGTGCCTGAAGTTATTCTTAAAAATTGTACCTGCACTGTAATTAATACTTCCTTGTTTGTCCACTATATTAAACTTATCACAAATTTAATTGATAGATTCTTTGTTGTTGTGACCATTGAGATGTAGAACTAAAACTGATAAAAGTGATGATTTAATAAAAAAATTGTTTGGAACCTCCTTAAGCCGAAAGTCTAACTTAATAGTTTTACCACTTTAGTAATAAATATCCTTGTGGAAGAGTGTTTTTTAATATAATTTGCAGCTACAGAGTTTAAAACTGCTCAAAACACTCTTCCACAGGTGATGTCTGACAATTATATTCGGGTTTGGTCATGATATATTATTTTGTTTGTTTGTGGAATAAGAAATATTTTGTACACAATCTTTCAAAGCTATGTTTCTCATGTGGATATAGAGAAACATAGAATCACTCCCATCTATCCTACTTCAAATTGAAAATACCGTAAAAGTCTGCTTATATAAGTTTGTAGGACTTTTTGTTGGGCCTATGTTTGGAAGGCGTTAGAGCTACAAGTGGACTTATACTATGACAGGCTTTTGCCTATTGCAAGCGCTATAAAAAGGATAGAAAACGTCTTTACAGAGGAGAGTATTAAATCACAGATCTACTCTCCTTATTCATAAGCCTGAATATAACTGTTGTACATCACCTGTGAAGCTTCAAAGCTAAAAACAATTCTCAAAAACACTTCTCCACAGGTGCTGTCCCACAGATATATTCAGGTTTGATTCATTCTTATTTTAGAAACCTGTCATGTACCAGCTGCTAAGTTAGTGTTAAATTATGTTTATTATCCTCCATATATTGACAAACCAAAAGCTGGTCAAACACGCCCTTCTGGTATCTTAATGGATTTGACTGAAGCAACATTATATGCATGTGCGAAACATTGCAAATCATTCAATGAAAACATTTATCTTGATTATAAACCTATAAATGTACCGTATTTTGTAAACATTAGTAAAATTACGTATAATACATCAGAATTACAAATACCAAGGCAAGATACAGGAATATTTACTGGAACATTTTCGAACATTATTATTGCTGAAAGTCCTGGTTTCGTTTTAATAGAGGCTCCTGAAAAATCAACAGAAGTTATAGGAAAAACAGAAGATACACTATTAGATAGTATATGGGAATCAGTCCCATTAGTTGGATTTTATTTCTTACTGAATTGGCTATTTGGTGCAATCTTTTGGTTTTGTGTAAGTTTTTTTCAACAATTTTTATTTATAGAATTATGGTCTTAATTTTAAAATTCAATACATAAGTTGGTTTTGGGCATGTATCTTCTCTGTAAGTGGTATTTGGCAGTTATTCTTAGACTGACTTGTAACAAATTGTGATAACTATTGGTAATTATTAGTAATAAGTATCACCTTTATATTTGTGCTGTCTTTTTATTAGTGAATTTTATTTATCGTACATTGGTCCTAAAGCGTTAAGACAAAATATCCAAAGAAAATTGTCATGACATCATATATCATCATCATGACATCATATAAAATCCTGCTTGCATTTATTGGATTTGTGATATATTCACAAAGATATTGAAATGGACTATCTATTTTCTTTTTCCCATTTCTTTTTCTCCGTTGTAAAGGTAACATGATTTTAAGCAATGGCAAAAAGTTGATGCAGTGGCGGGATAAATACCATGTTTACCGTGTTTTCTTTTACCGGATATTGGTGCCGTATAGCCTCATAAGCATAGGATATCTAGTACAATGTTATTACAATGTAGTACAATGGATTATGGGTATGATTTAGGCTTATAGGTTTACGGTATGGTTTGGTTTTGGTTATGACTTAGGTTTGTAGTATGGTTATACAGTTTGATATGATTATGGCTTTAGTTATGGTATGATTTATGGTATGGTAATGATACTTGGTCACTTGATCACTTGCGATACCATGAGTAATTTAAAGGCATAATGGTAGCCATATGTTAACATCATAATGACATCATAGTGATATCTATTCTGAAAATTGTACTTCCAGTAGGAGGTCCTTCATACTTGAGGACTTGATAACCTGTAACACTATGAATGATGGCAGCCATGTGATGACATAGTGATGTCATATTGGTCTTCTGAAAACCTTACATTCCGATGTTGGTTCAGCTTCATACTTGATCACTTGACAGGTGGTAGCCTGAGAAATTTGAAGGCATAATGGTTGCGATATGATGATGTCATAATGATGTCACAGTAATTTTCTGAAAATCGTATTTCCCGTTGTTGGATTACCTTCAACTTGCGACACCCTGAGATATTTGAAGGCCTAATGAAGTCCATTCCTTGAGGTGATAGCGGTCACTCTGTCACTGGCGCACACACAAGGAAATTTTCCTACGGGTGCTTTTCATAGCTCTTGTACACAGTGAATTATTTTTGCAATTTTTTTGAATTTTGATTAAAGTTATTATTAATATATATGTAACAAATGATATCCATTGTACCTGTCAATTCTTAATTACTAGAACAAAGGGGGCATCCCTTCACAACTGTAGCTTGTACTTACGGGCGTGCTTTATAGCACTTGTGTCATTTAATTCAAGAAATGACCTGCATGTGATGATGTCATGTTTTATTGCCTTTTTTAGCTGCTATATTATTTGATTTATTATGATAACTACAAAATGTATAGGTCAAACTGAAACAGCACAACTTTGTAACTTGTATGGGCTGTTTATTCTTATCGATACACATCAAAAACAAGTTGAAATATGCATCATACTATATTTTCAATTTATTTTCTCGCATTAAAATAAAATTTGAAAAATAATCAGTTGTTCGACTGAGAGGTTTTATCGATATGAATCTCCTATCTAATTTTGTTTATTCTCATATTGGATTTGAATTGATTGCAAAGAAGTAATCTAAATGAAGTCAGTCAGCTTATTTATTAGGCAATACACATAGTATACATGCTCACTATGCTTGTTAATTCACTTGATGATACAGTGGTCGAAATAAGAGCAAATAATCACTGTGGGAGAGGGGTTTTTGTGCACAGCTTGTTGCAGCCTTGTAACCTGAAGCTATGCTCATATGATTCCACCACTGTCTTGTCATTATATCAATCTTTTTTTTGTATAATATAGGAACCAACTGAAGTTGAATATAAAGGTCGCTGTATGTCAATTGCTGGGATATATGAAGGCTTGTATCTTGCCTTCATTACCAGTACCACAGTTGGGTATGTTAATAGTATCTCCTATGTATACTTTTTCTCTTCTGTGTGTTACTTTTTTATTATGTGAATGTATATCAGGTACATATGTTGTGATATAATGTGAAAACGTGAACAGGCCTCTGAATTCATGTCGACATTTCCCTGTGGAGGGACATCTTTAATTATGTAAATTAGTTTCCAAAGATGCTTCTCCACAGGGAAATTTGACCTGAATTTAGAAGCAAGCGTGAATAACACGTACAATGAAATCACACAAAAGCATTTAATACACCTAATACTGTCCGTCTGTTGTGTTTCTAGATTTAAGACAGCTTATTTACTTTTTTCCATTTTTAGAATGAACATTTTAAATAAATTATGATGGATCTATAGAATCACTCTGTAACTAGTAAAAATTATATAATATCATCAGTTTGAAATACGAGCAAATAATCACTGTGGAGGAGGGATTTTTAGGCATTGTTTCAGGCTAGCAAGGCTGAAGCAATGCTCAAAAATCTTTCCTCCAAAGCAATTATTTAATCTTATTTAAAATATTGGCCATTCCAAACCCTCCAATTATCTACTTGTCATATGCTCCTGTTAATTTAGCTATGGTGATAAAATTCCCATGACTACACGAGGTAGAATATATATGATATTTTGGACGTTTCTTGGGCTGATATTAACTGGAATTGTTATGGGTCGTATATCTTCTGCATTGTCATCAGGTGCTATCATTGCTATGGCTCAAAGTTTCCCTGATGATGTGGTAATTATAATAATATATTTTCTGAGGGAATGTTATTCAATGGCCAAAGAATATGCTTTGTAGCCTGAAGCTATGCTTAAGGATTGCTCCTCTGCAGTGACTATTTGCTCTTATTTGGAGCATTGTTGTTTATACTAGTTGTCGATACTAGCATGTCATCGCTACCCATTCCAACTCTGGTACAAAACTTCCCGTTTTTAATGCAGCACTCCGATTTCAACCCAATTTTCTTCGTGGTTTCTTGTTGTAGCTCACAGACTTAGTGGAACTTACAATTAAAGAAAATCTGAAATACTTCCAGCTAAAGACTTTTAATTTATTGTTATTTCAAATTAAATTGTTCAGTACTTCTTTTTGCCATGTTCCCCCTCCGCCAGAAAAAACGTTAGAGAATGTAAAGTCAAAAATGGTACGTATAAGTTCTCATTTTACTCTGCTGTTATTTTTAATCATCGTGTATTATTAATTGTCGAAATGATAGTAAATAATTACGGTGGAGGAGAGATTTTTTAGCATAACTTCAGTCTGTAGCCTGGAGCTATGCTCAACATTTACTCCTCCACAATGATTATTTGCTCCTATTTCGACCACTAATATAACTAAATGATGGTTTAAAATGGTATAGTACTAAACTTAAATATTTAATTTGTACGTAGCGTTTTGTGGAAAATCTCTTATTTTTTTGTGATAGGTTTTGGCCATGTATGGAACATCAGAATATAAATATGGAGAGAAAACGTTGAAAAAGTTTAATACTGGTAAAATTATTATCTGCAGAAAACATCTAAGAACCTTCACATAGAATGAAAGCCTACTAAATCCGCCGTATACAGCCATTATACAGAGCTGTATGAGTCTATATTCAGTAGTTTTTCAGGCTGTGTCACTACTTTTCTAATGTTTTCTAGTTTACCAAAATATGTTCTCTGCTATATTACAAGACTTCTGGGCAATCTTTTGTTTGTATTCAGTGAATCGGGACCGAGTATTAATGAAAAGGCATATTTTTCAAACGTGGAGAATGAGAAAATTTTCATAGACATAATTTTTTTTCAAAAATGAGGTTAATTTCTATGAGACTTTGACCGTGTGTTCAGTTAGCGCTAACTTACATAATCATACCCAAACTGAGGTAACTGCAGTATATAGCAATAGTTTGACAGCTATAGACCTGGACATTAAGGGGGCAAAAAAATGTTTGTGGAAAAAGTATTTTGAAGTCCATTCTGTTTTTTCTCGTTGAAGTTTTGAGCAATCACAATCGAAATTCTGAGCTGCAAAACTTTTTTGAGCATTGTAAAGAATTAATGCGCAGTTTGCTAAGGTGAGGAAGTTGTGCAGCTCGAGCTTAAGAATATTTTCAAGGTTGTTGGACTATCTGGAACTGACAGAGCATGTTGACGTAAAATGTTTCAAAATGACAAAGTAAAATTACCTTTCATGTCCATATTTTGTAATTTTAATCTTAATAACACAGATAAAATGAACTTTACACAAACTTTTTAGGACTGTCCGTAAATTACCCAAAATGATAGGGAATTTACTTAGAAAAAGTTTTTTTCCTGTTTATAAAGAATTGACCATAATCACATTTGAACGGACTTCAAAAATCTTTTGACTATGAATCTTTTTTTGGTGTCCATTTTGTATTTTAGAGAAGCTTTTTCCTCAATGTTTGAACAAATAAAATAAATAAATGATAAGAGATAACTCTAGAAAGTTAAGAATTGAAGTCTCTATTTTGTTTTTGGGAAGTTTCCTTCTTCATTATTTGAAATTAATGTGATGTAAATATTAAAATTTAATAAAGGGTCATTCAATTTTATTACACCATGTTAAATAATAAAGTTAATGAATTTTATAATATTGATTATTCCCAATATAAATAAGAATATAATGGGAAACAAAATAAAGAAAGTGTATCTAGGAAGAAAAAGAAATTTATATTAAAAAGATATTTCGAAGACAAAGTACCGTAGCTGCCGACTATAGTCCATGGGCTTAAAGTAGTTCAATTTTGGTGGACTTTAACGTAGTGATACTTCTGCTTATACATGGCCTAAGTTTTGTGTCAAGAGAATGGGTGGGCTTGCTTTATACAAAGAAATCAAGAAATCAAAAAATGGGGGCACTTATTCAAGGGAGGGGGAGTCAGTGTTAAAACGAGAAAATAAAGTAACATAAATTTAGTATATAATGATTATAATAGAGATCATCCTGGTTCATTCTGAAAGTTAACATAGCTAAGCCTTGTATACTAAGTTCTGACCTTGTTTTTCTTTTCTTTTTCAATTTCTGTAATCTGCAAAATCTCAACCACTAGATTACAACCAAGTGGGAAAGAAAATATTCAAAGTTCGCAGTAAAAACGCTAGTTTTCAACGTTGTTCTAGCGTCTGTACTGTGGGCGTTGAACAAGTTTTTGGTCACTATGAAATAAAGAAATGAGAATAATCTGTGTTGTCTGCAGCGCCCATAATAAGAGTACCACTGTTGTGGAGGCATGAATACAGAACCACTGTTGTGGAGGCGTGGTCTTTAAGCATCTCTTCATTTTAGACACAACATACTTGACATATGAAGATGTTTTTGAACCTCTACACCAAGGAAAAATCAAATATGCTTTGGTTGATCGTTATGTGGCTGAAGTTTTGAAACCGAATATATCTGTACATGGGTTATTAGTGAAGAAATCATTTAATATACCATCTAGTTTTGCTCTTGCTGCATTTGGTGAATTAGAAAAATTGAAAACTTGTGGAAAGAAATTTGCAGAAGCAAATGAAGATATAACTACAAAGGCTTTACAGCGACTTCTTGAGGTACATCATACATTTGGAAATATTTTGTCCCAGTGAACAAAAATTTATAAAAAGTCTGCAGTAAAGACGCTACAACCCCGAACATAGGAGACAATGTGAAATTCTTGCAAAGATTTGGAATTTTAACTCCTCGGACGAAAAGCCTTACATTTTGACTAGCAAGACAAACTATCTCGAAATTCGAATTAGTTCTAAGAGCCTGGGTACTAGGCTGTTAGAAACAACAGAATTTGTTGAGTTTCCAAAAAGACCTAAGATCCTAAGCCTTAAGTCTTAAGTCTACTCAATAAATCTCTAGGGACTTCTAGTAGTCATTTTCGCATCTACGTTTTACTTGTAGTGTATATTCGTAAAATGGTGTCATGGCATCTTTATTGCAGACTTTGAACAAGATTTTGCCCATTGTAGTTATCCCTAACTTTTGTTGTTGCCATAGCTATTACCAGCGGGAACATGTCGTTGGAACAACGTTGAAACAACTTCGAAACGACATCGAAACGACATCGCAACATCGTTTTGACGTTGTTTCAATATTGATCCAATGTCACGTGCCAGCTATATTAGTTAATAGGAAATAGAATCTAAGATTAGGAACTCAGTTCTTATGAAATCACACGTATATGGAACTTTCCTCAATCGCACATATCAATTTTGTGCAACAGATGTTAGCTAATTTTTACTGCATTTTGATATCTTTTATACCAAAAAGATAATCTTAAATGAACCAACTTAAAATTTGTAAAAGAGCTGAGTCAACAGTCCCTAGTTGTTATCATCCCCTAATCGCGGTTTCGAATTTTGTTTCAAAAACAACTTTTTAGTAGTTTGAAAGTAAATAAATTTGATCCAATTCAACAAAAATAAAATTCACATAAGGGTGTTATGCTTTGCTTCCACTAGGCGAAAATGTTCGTGCGAAAGTCAAAAGAAGACATTCCATTGGTAGAAATTTCAATTTCAAGCAATGGAATGTATTCTCTTAGATTAATTCGCCTAGTGGAAATCCAGTTTATGTCAATTATCTCTCAGTACCGACATCGTTATATCAATAAGATGGATTTCCACTGGGCGAATTCGTTTGCATGAATTCTAAATGAAGCCATTACATTGGTTGAAAGTGATATCACCTGTTGGGGACATTGCTTTCAATCAATGTAATGGCTTCATTTAGAATTTGCCTAGTGGAAATTCGCCTTTACTTTTTTCTGTAAATGTTACAATTGAGATAAGAGTAAATAATCAATGTGGAAGAGGGGAATTTGAGCATAGCTTCACTATACTCACAATCAACTCCTCCACAGTGATTATTTGTTAATATTTCGATCGCGTATGTTTACAGGAACTTGAAAAAAAATCCCAAGCTGTAGGAGATGCTTCAATTAAAAATGATCCAGTTGATTTAATCAGTTGGAAAGCACCATTGTATCAGCTAACGTTTAAATACCTGCTTGTATTATACTTGTTATGCAATGCTGTTGGGATCGTATATGAAATCAGAAGGAGACGTAAAGTAGCGAGATGTAAACACAAACGTTATAATGTGTTACGTAAGTTCTGGGGATTTTTGGGGTTTTTTAGTTTGGAAAGTGCTATATATAATATGCCAAGTAGTCTCTAAGATATCTATATGTATTGAAAGAAGGGGCAGCTATAAATTGAGTAACGAGCAAGCAAGTCAAAGTTAAAAGTCGTTGATTCGGTAGTCTCCGTCACAGAGATGTATGAGAGAAATTATTCTAGATTTCTATGCTCGAAACTTGTTGATTCAAATGACCAGATTTAAAGCTTTTAGGATGATTTTCATTAGGTAAAAAATTCTTCACGTAAACCAAAAGAAGACATTCCATTGGTAGAAATTGTCATCACATGTCGTGTGATGTCAATTTCTACCAATGGAATGTCTACTTTTGGCTTACGCGCGGAACTTTTGACCTAATGGTAATCAACTTAACGGTAATCAACCTTTACATTGCTCGATATAAGAGCAAATGATAACTATGAAGGAGTGATTTTTAAGCGTAGATTCAAGCTAGAGAACCTGATGTATACTCTTAGTGGTTATTATGTGTTGCTCAAACTTTTGTTCGTTTTTTTTTGTGTGAATTTGAATATTTTTCTTCTAGAGCAAAAAATATAACTGGCGGATATCACCTGTGGAGGAGTGTTTTTTTAGTATAGTGTTGAAGCTAAACACCATACTAAAAAAACACTCCTCCGCAGGTGATGTCCGGCAGTTATATTCAGGTTTTTCTTCTAGAGCGAAAACTATCATTTCAGAAAGATTTGAAGTTATTGAGGGATGAAACGATTTCAGATTTCCATCAAGCCATAGTAACATGTGAGAGCATAACAACAAAACTTCTTTATAAACATGGTCAACAAATGGTACAGATGCAAACTGAAATGTCACAATTATATGCTATTCATTTCAAAGATATCAAAGAAAGTGAACACGATATATACCTTATACACCATATACCTATAGAAAATATATTAGCATATCGAGAAGAATTGAAACATAGACCAAGAGAAAGATTTTCGGATAAAGTTCGCAGGAGTTTAACCTGTTGTCGTGTAAACGCTAGTTATTTTGTACATTATTTTAGAAATTTAAAATGGTAGTTTTGTTCGTATTTCAAAATGAAAGTAAGCTCGTGTTTGAACAGGGATATAAAGCGGAATAGCCTATGAGCATGTGAGACTTATCTTTAGCCCGACAAACAAAGTTTGGATTAGCTATTAATATCACGTGTGATGCTTAGTTTATTCATTTTTATTTATTTTTTACAAATGTTCTCCAAAAATTCAAAAATTTTATTCAGCCTCTTTGTTCTTTTTTGTTTCTAGCAAAAATGTGCATTCTAAAACTTTTTATAATATATTTTATTGTTATTATAATGTATATACTATAATTAATATCACGTGCTAATATTTTGAAAGTTGAAAATATTTCGTATGGACTTGCCAAAAAAAATTATATTTCGTTCGCTCTAGTTCGAGTTTCGCGCAAAACGGGTCGAAATTGCATTTTCGGCCCAATGGACCGAAAAGGCATAGTACCATTCTGATATTTGGTAACGACATTTTTGTCAATATTAAAAGACCGTTGGGCAATTCTTTGATTTCGTCCACTCAGACCGACTATCGGCGAATAAGTTTTTTTTTTAAAAAAAAATAGAGACTTAGAATTTTTGAAAATTTGAATTCTATGAGGTTTTGATCAAAAGTTAAACAATATTCTAATTGATGATAATGGCAGAAGTGAAGAAATGTTTTGAAAATTTGATTTCTATGAAGATTTGACTACAACTAAAAGTTAACAAATATCGTACCCAATTGGTAAGGGTAAGTGGAGACTTGGAATTTTTTTTTTGACATTTTGATATTCTGTGAGACTTTGACCACATCCAACTAAAAGTTAAAAAAATTATCATACCCAAATGATAAAGGCAAGTGGAGACTTTTTTATTTTTAAATGAATCTTTATTGGCATCTATACTGTATTTTGCGGAAGCTTCTTCTTTAATTTTAAATAAATGACTGATAAGAGATATATTTTTAAAAAACTGAAATTTAGATTTTGGAGGTTTCCTTCTTCAATTTTAAAACGTGATTACTACACTATCAGTAAGTTAATGAATTTTTATAACATTGATTATTCTAATGTGACTTAGAAGTGCAGTGACTATTTAATAACATAGTCACATAGTCTTGTGACTATGTTAATAACAGATTTTTTTTAATAAGGAAAATAAATTGATTCAAAATATATATTCTTCTGTTGCATTGTTGTATTGTCTTGAGTTAATTTATTGTGAAATTTTAACGGTTGATAGAAATAAGTCTTAATTGTAAAACATAATTCTTTTATACACGAAAAGCTACATCCGATGTATCCGATATACATGTAGCCTATATAAATATATGTTTATAGCATATTCTCTATTTTATAAGATAGGAATAATATAGTAGAGAGTAAAAAAAATTATTTATTAAGAAATGTAAGTGAGAAAAAATGCATGACGGATTGCACCGATCATTTTTTAATTGTTACATACGTTA
>JAULBZ010004454.1:0-14727 GCA_032360805.1 Neoturris breviconis | reverse complement strand
ATTTGCGGATTTTGAAAAAGATTTGCGGATTTTGAAAAAGATTTGCGGATTTTGAAATAAATTTGCGGATTTGAAATATATTTGCGGATTTTGAAAAAGATTTGCGGATTTTGAAATAAATTTGCGGATTTGAAATATATTTGCGGATTTGAAATATATTTGCGGATTTTGAAAAAGATTTGCGGATTTTGAAAAAGATTTCTGGATTTGAAATATATTTCTGGATTTGAACGAAATATATTTCCGGATTTGAAATATATTTCTGGATTTGAATTATATTTTCAGATTGACCCTTCTCGGCTTCCGTACAATGTATTACAATAACTGCAGAAGTAAACAGACTAAGATAGAGGATCAATCTTCGTCTGTAGATCAGGCTAGGGTATAGTATATGCGAATACTGTAAGGATTTTACCACTACATTTTATCCAAAATAAGGCAGTTCTGTTACAGGCATATTTGTGGAAACTGGCGTCCACTTTTTATACAAAAAAATAAGTGGATTTCAGTTCTGCATAATTAAAAGATCGGGAAAGGCATCTCCTATACGATTAAACTACTTCCCCCATCTATTCACTAGGATCTTATTTCTGTTTTATTGAAAATAGGCGATGGAAGATGGAGTTCGTCTGGTAATCCGATTTCTATTGATCGGCAATCGGGTTTAGCAGTTGCTGTTTCAGTGGGCACAACAATGGTGTATTATAGCGAGAATAGTTTCAGCACATATGCAGAGGTGTGTATTCCCAGTGGGAAAAAAACTTGTTCAAGATCCGCAGTAAAGGCCGTTTTCCATTCGGAGGTTTTTAATCGAAATTTTTTCACAAATACGCATGCTCGAAATAAATTCCGCGCGGTATTTCCCCGCCTGAGCAGTAAAAACCTCCGAATGGAAAACGGCCTTAAAGATACTAGAACAACGTCGGACTTTGAACAGGTTTTTTCCTTGTGGGTTATTCTTCATGGATGTTTTATTCTTGTTTGATCAGTGGTTGAAATAAACCAGCATCTGCGATGAAGAGAAGCGAGTCAACGATCTTTCAATGGATTGGTTTCTTAGTTACAAGTCAGTGTTCAAAATAAGAGGAAATAATCACTGTGGAGGTGTAATTGTTAAGCCATTGTTTCAGGCTCTCTAGCCTGAAGCAAGCAATGCTCTATTTAGAACACTGCAAGCAAATAGCCCAATTTTGAAAACAATTATCCAACTTGATTTAAGGCATCCCTTTAAATTTAAATTTATACCGTTTATCAACACATTCGATTCTCTTTCCGAAAATATTTCAGTATTGTAATCCTTACTTGATTTTTGCAAAGCAGATATCGGATTTCTAATTCTTTTTGAATAGGTCACCGTCACTTCTCCGGAAAAAAATCCGTCCATCATCGATACTGACTATTTGTTAATTTCAAATGCTCAGAAAACCAAAATATTCTACATATCTTTCGACGAAACACCGTCAACTGGCGCCCGTCATTGTGTAGAATCTCCGACATATGCTGAGCAGATCGTTGCTCCTTTCACCTGCATGGTAAAATGGTCCGATTCAAATGGCGACATTGCAGTTAATAACGTATTTGATGTCATAGCAACATATGAAGGTTTCAAGCCAGCGTGCAAGTTTATACCAAAAGAATTGTCATTCTCAGAAGGAAAGTTACTCAGTGTCGTTGATAGAACTTTGTCGTTATCGGTAAATTTGTTCGATAGAAAGTCGAATGTAAACTGGCAATCCCAATCCGTCGATATTCGCTTCATCCCGAATATTTTCATTGACGAAACGAAGTTAAGTTTGAGTGGATCACAAACGACGCAAATCATTGATGTGTTTGGTTCAGAATCACAACTTTCTGGTTTGATAGTAAGTTATTGTTTCCGGTTCGTGGTTTTCAACCGATCCGATATTCCGATTTCCGAAAACATCCATTTCTTGCTCTCACTTGCCGTTCTAAGTCTCTTGTGAAAAGCGAGTGACATCTAGCTATAAAATCGAAAATCAGGTTCTACCGAGATTTGAACTCGGATCGCTGGATTCAAAGTCCAGAGTGCTAACCATTACACCATAGAACCGTTGTGTGTTTGAAAGAAAATATGATTGTAATTCACAAAATAAAAGAACTTCAATATTTGTAGGTTTTTCAACCAACTCGTGCTTTGTATAATTGATATTTTCAAATATTACATAGTTGGATACCTAAAAAGTGCAGAAACATCCTATAGAAACATGATTTGTTTGATCTTTTGTTACATAGCATTGGTGAGTTTGAAAAATCATGCTCAAAAAATGTAGATAGACATGAATTTTCTTTCTTATTTCATGAGTATAAAATTATCTCTTGTGAATGCATCACATCAATCGGTGAAATATCTATATTAGAAGTAGCCTACTTAAGGGTGGGTTATAAACCTCACCTTGGGGTGAAATATTTTCAGTATACACTAACAACTCGCCCAGTGTTGAACTTGATTGATTTTCACCTAGCTACATGCAAAAATTAGCATGGTTGTTTTATTAAACCACAAATACAATTTTCGTCAGTTTCCTGTAATTGTTTGAGATTTTGTTGATTGAATGTTAAAATATCATCACTCAATTTTCTTTTAAAATTCGATCCGACTCAAATTTCACTTTAGGAGCTATCTCCAAGATTCGTTTCAAAAAACAGATATTTTAGCAGCTTTAAAGAAGTTGAAATCGATAAAATTGAGAAAAATATATCTATGAAGAAGGGTGTCAAGTCAACGAGCTTGCAACAATTCCCTGGGTGAAAATTCACTGGTTATATTCATACTCACCCCGTTGTGAGACGATAAGACCTGGGTGGAATAAGGCCGGTGTAAAATTTCACCCAAGATGTTACGTGTATACACTTATGTGTAACCTAACGAACATGCATGCACAAACATTTCTGAGACTAGGCGTTCGTTGTTTAACCCTATTAACCCATGGGATTTTATTTCGTTCGAAACCTTGGGTGGGTGGGGGGGGGGAGAAAGTACCTGCGGCCATTATTTCTCGAACCGGTAACGCTTATGAGAAGAAACTTGGTACACTTATAGAACAACTCAATACAAACACTTTGTCAAAAAAAATTGACTTGATGATGTCACTAGTACCTGTAATGACGTCATCAATAACATCAGGCTTTTGGTCTGTAGAATGCTGTAAAATGTAATAATATTTGCGAACCACTAGTGCATATGGCATGGAATTTGGTAACTCATTACAAACACTTTGGCATAAAAACTTGAGTCGGTGACGTCATTTATGGTAAATTTGCGATCTGTAAAATGTACTATCTGGTCCGTAAAATATACTATTTGGTCTGTAATTTTCAAAAAATTCATATACCGTAATTATTGCGCACTGTGCGCTAAATTCAAAATGGAGTTTCTAATAAGGTGTGCGCTAATTCGAGAGTGCGCGCTAATATCTAAAGGTGACCAAAGATAAACAGATGATAAACAAAAATTAATATCTTATCAACTGCGATTGTTATATATCAAGGTCAATCATGTCGTAAACACATAAATATAGTACTATCAAATATTGAGATATTAAAGAAAAATTTTCTGACTTTCCGCTGTTTTCATTACTTTTCCCGAATAAGCACACACCACAACGGTTATGTCAAAGGGTGTGCGCTTATTAGTTAGAAGGTGTGCGCCAAATCGAATAATTACGGTATTTCACTTTGTGCCCCAACCATTATATATCTATTCCCCCTTGTGAAATAAATGACAACCGTTTTATTTTGCGTCTTACATATGAAATCAAAAGCAAACGTATGAGAGTGCTCCTTTAACGATTTTTGTATCCAATCATTCTAGGTAACAACGGATTCATCAGTAGTGTACGTCGAATCTACTGACGATTCCTCGCAACGTTCGAGACATCATTACAAAATATCACTCGACGGAGTTCCTACTGAAGATACAAATGTTTCAGTTAAATTTTACAGCCCAATAACAAAAAGTAGTCAATCTGTATCTGTTCTTGTTAGAGGAGAGGATTTACGTCAAGATGCATGTCCGGTAAAACCAACGCGAGCTCTCACGTGGCGAGCATTTTTGGCGAGTTTATTTGGCGAGAATAGCATTTGGTTTCTTGCCTACACGGTGATGATAGCTACTGTTATACTTATTTTGGTTATGTATCACGTCTTCATAAAAGGACGGCAAGCCGTTCCTATTATGGTTGCACCTTCACCGTACATTGTTCATCAATCACCACCTCCGTATCATCAACATAGCCCATCACAACAGCAATCACCCGGATATATCGTAAATTCCCCCGTATATACGCCAGGATCTTACGGAAAGACAAATCCTGGTACACCTCAACAACGTACACTGTTCAGCGTGTCACAATAAACGAAAAACGCTTTGTGAAATATATTTACATTACCTGGGCGAGTATCAGGTCGTGAAATATATACATTACCAGCCAGGCTTTCACAAAGACCGAACCATAACAATACACGTGTTGATTTAAGGCGGATCTAAGCCATTACATTGGTAGAAAGTGATGTCACCTGTCAGGTGGCGTCGATCCGCCAGTACTGTTTCGGGATGTTTTCAACAATAACAATATGAACGGCGTCTCCGTGGTTTAATTTGAAGTGATCGAAATAAGAGTAAATAATCACTATGGAGGAGGGATTTTTGAGCATATGTTCAATAATCACTTCTCAACAGTGATTATTTACTCTTATTTCGAGAACTTGTATAATGTTTAGTATGGTAATGCAAGCCTGCATATAACTTTCGGATATCACCTGTGGAAGAGCGTTTTTGTGTATAACACTATACTCAAAAAACACTCCTCCACAGGTGATGTCCGGCAATTATATTCAGGCTTGCTGATGTTTCAAAAAACTCAAAAGTCACGTTGACATAAACAAGTAATCAATTTAAAGATGTTTATAGAGTCGTGTGTAGCTTGTTACCTAGGGAACCATCTCCAAAGTTCGTTTCAAAATAGCATTTGATTGGTTTCTTCAGTACAAAGAACCCAATTCATTGCTTGCAAGATCGTTGATTCAGCACTCTTCACCTGGAAACGAATTTTGGAGATGGTCTCTAGGATAAGCTGGGAAAAGTAACACTTGTTCGTTTATTCAAAGTAGTGCAATAAGCATACATTGACGTCATTTTAAATTGCTTATTAATTGTCAAACAAAATTCTTGAGGAGTGTTCTATAAGAATTAATACCCTTAGTTCTAGGAAAAGTAATTTTTTGGCTGTAGTTTTTTATTTATATATATAATTTTTATATACTGTGAGACACTAATATGACCTTGTTATTCATATATAGCTAGAGTAGGTAGGTATTTATATTCACAGATAACTTAAATAAATACGAATATCACTTGTTAACCTGCGCGGATAAACACTAGGCTTTTTAGGGGCGCGGTATTAACACTAGGCTTTTTAGGGGCTATTCAACACTAGGGGGGGAGGGGCGGATTCCGCCGCCCCTTTTTTGATGTCATTATTTTTTGGTAAAACCTAAAACTAATAAAACAATTTGGTACTGGTGACCTTTAAAAGGGCGTGGTCAAGGGGATTAGGGACAGGTTTTCGGGAAACATTTTTTTTTTTGGAAAAGTTGTCTAAAGGATAAAAACTAAAACTCTGAAAACGGAGGGTGTGCTGATAGGGTTAAGAAATGAAGCAATTACATTTGTTGAAAATTCTACCAGTATAATGGTTTCATTTAGAATTCGAACGAACGAATTCGCCAAGTGGAGATCCGTCTTTAAAGTAGATTTGCACACGTCGTGATGTTAATTTCTACCAATGGGATGTTTCTTGGCGCGAAATCTTTAGTGTAAATCCACCTTTACAAATGTAAGATGAGATGCAAGGGTGTTACTTTCTGTGTTTAAACTTTTCATCGTTTAGAAGTATTTTCCACGATTAAGCCGTTGTTTAAATAATTTAACTCAGTTTATATCCACGACATTATCGTTGAAGTGTATAGGACAGGCTTAGTGGGCAAAATCTTGCTTAAAATCCGCAGTAAAGACGTCTTCAACATTGTTCTAGCGTCTTTACTGCGGACTATGTTCAAGATTTCACCCACTGGCTGTTTGTTATAGGAAATCGTACCTTTGTCAGTCGAAATAAGAATAAATAATCACTGTGGAGGAGGTATTTTGCAGCACAACTTCAGGGTTTTTTAATCTGAAGCTATACTCAAAACGATCACTCCTCCATGCTCTTATTTCGACCATTGCTTTATGTTGTTTTCAGTCATGGCAAAACAAGTTTGAAAATAACTGCTGAATATCACTTGTGGAGGAGTGTTACTCCAAGACACTCCTCCACTAGTGATTCCCGACACACCTCGTATCGTATTTCTTTCAAATCAAAATCTTGTGTAAAGCTAAAAATCTAAATGTTTTATACTTTTCTCTCATTTACGAAAATTTATCAAAAAGAGTGAACGTAAGGCCGGGATTCCTGGTTAGAGCTTGTGAACGCTTGTTTTTGACTGCCATACACATATTTTATAATAAGGGACCATTTCAATATTTTGCTCCAAAACCAACTTTTTTGTTAGAGTTAAATAAACTAAAATTGACAAAATTCAACAAAAATGAATCTGTGGAGAAGTGTGTTAGGTCAATGAGCTTGCATTGAATTGGTTTCTTCTGTAGCAAGACCATTGACTCAATACTTTTATTTTTGAGAAGATCCCTAATTTGAGTTGATGAATATGAAACGAGTTCTTGAGTTTTGAAATTAATATTTTAATAACATTGAAAAAACACAACTTTCTTTCAATATTTTTTGTTTTCTTTTTGTTTGCTCTGTCAAGTGGCTAAGTGGTTATAATACGGGTAAATAATCACTGTGGAGGAGGGATTTTTAACTATAGCTTCAGGCTCAAAATTCGCTCTTCCACAGTGTTTATTTGCTCTTATTTCGATCACTGCCTAGAGATATTATGACAATAATTTCCTAACCTCGTTTTCCCAGGGCTTCTAGACGATTATGTTCGATACGTCTTGAGAATTAGAACTTGTGCAAGCTAGTACCCTGGTTTTCTTCTATTCGTGGTAGATTATAGGCGCAGCTTGTGCCTTTTTTGATTTAACCATATTCAAACAAGGGATGTTTTAAGATTTTGTATATCTGCTCCACCCCCACCCTCTCAGTAAGTTCCGATGTAGTTTGGGGCTGGAGCTCAGGCTAGGCGATCATTATGCTTAGGTAAAAAAAACTTTCTATTCATTGATAAAGGGAAATTTGCGCAAAAATTCTTAAACTCCGACAAAAATCCTTAAAATTTTCATTCGCAAGACGCTACACCATCAATATAAGTAATATCTCGAGGATTGTTCATAAACATTGACCAAGTTTCAAGTCTTAAAATAAACGGTTGCTATGGGCTTTTAATTCTGGAGTTTGTTTTAGGTTTCTGTTACTACTGTAGTTCCAAAGCCTGCATTTTTGAAGGAAAAAGTTAGCTTTAAAAAAAGAATGCCTAAAGGGAAGTAATTTTCGTGGAAAGTAATTTTCGCGAATTTCTTTTACAGATTTTTTTTTTCAATTCGCGTGAAGAAATTTTCGCGAATCAGGTGTTTAGAAATTTTTCGCGGGATTTAATTTTCGCGAATGAGAAGATTCAACTTTTTGGGGGGATTTTAGAAATGAATATCTGAATATCTTATGATTATAGGCATACATTTTGCCCTAATAAATCATAAATAATTTTTTTTCGCGAGAAGAAAATTTCGCGAATTGGCACTAAATTTCGCGAACTCGCGAAAATTACTTTCCGCGAAAATTACTTCCCTTAAGGTACTTTCAGCATTTAAAATACTTTAAAAGTTTATCAATCAATTGTTACTACGGCCATTTTAGGAAAAAGCCCCTATTACGTATGTGCATTCTTGTTCCTCTAGAGGGAACTACCACCTTCAATACAAGAGGAACAGTTCTTCATGAATTTTTGCTAGTGTCTTTATTTTATGTATGTCGTTGAAGTAGGAATTGGTACTGAATTTTGGGGGATTTTTAGTATATATGGTTAAATTGTTAAGTAAAAGGCAATCACTTTTAATTGGAAATCAATATTTTTAAAAAAAGAATTCTTCATATTTTTGCCTGAAAAACATTTTGGTGCATAGTATTGGAACAAAAAAAAAATTGCCTAAAAATTTTTGCATCGCCTGATTTCCAATGAAAATAATTATGCTAAAATGTTAGTTATGACTTAACTTTCTGGAAAGTTTCAACACTGCAGCATGGTTTCAACATAGGTTTTGTAGGGGGAGGGGAGGATTTCAACAATGCAGCATGGTTTCAACCGAATAAACCGATCCATTGCAAGCTTGTTGGTAACGCTTCTGCATAGATTTATTTTTGTTGAATTTTGTCAATTTTAGTTAATTTAACTTTCAACCGTAACAAAAGTTTTGAGATGGTCCCTTACTTCATATGATCAGGGAACTTATTTGGACAACTATTTGTCACATGACATTCCTTTTTCTTGACACACTTCAGAATTCTGTTCGGATGTTCTGTGACATTTCAATTAACAACCTTGTTCCTTGTCTTTTCGCCTTCGATATATGATATTATTATGTGGTGACTTAATCAAAAAAGTGTAACAACCTCGTGTTCCCAAGGCTTCTGTTGACGTTAGTAAAAACAAATTACTCCCTGAAACGTAATAGCAGGGGGTCCACATTTTTTTTTAAAAAATCATCAATTAGGGGGGGGGGCGTGTTAGAAAATGCCATAAATAGGGGGAGGGGGGAGTTTAAATCGAAAAACAAAAACACATCGAATTCTAACATCTAGGTAAAAAAATCTTTTTACTGTATTATATTGTTTGTTTTTGACTGCAGATTAATAAGTAGTTCCTTACTTTTATAAAGCACAGGTGGAAGGAAATAATCCCAACCTCGTCCACAGGGTTTCTTGCCTTTCCGTGTTCGAAAAAGCAAGATGCCCTGGAAACGAGGTTGAAATGATCCCGATTTGCTCACTCTTTAAGTGTATCCAAGGACGTCGAAAAAGTTCAACTTCCTTGGTGCATCAAATTCACCTCTTTCCGCTTCGAATCCCTCGCTTTTTCGGTTGTTACTTTAGGTCTCGCGGTTCGGAAATTTAATAAACATTTGCCCAGAATCCGCGAAAACCGCGAATGTTTCCGACAGGATAGAAGAAAAAATTCGAAATAAAACTTGACCAATTTTGTTTGTAATACATTGATAATTTTTTGTTCGATGAGAGAATTAATCAATAACTGAAAATAAGATTACAACCTTTAACTTGAACTATCTATTAAAAAAATCAAGCTACCATCTTTGACATACCCTTGTCCGCGGACTCGTTTAATTTGGACTCGATAAATCAAACCAACTGTGTTAACAATGCACGAATTGGAATTTGGTGTAACTGAAGTGTAATCGACGCACGAATTGATGCAAATATCATTGAATTTCGGTTAATATGAAATTCCACGGGAATAACACCAGACTAGTCACGGGAATAACACCAGACTAGTTAGAGATAACGAATGTTCGAGTTAACCGAAGTTCTCGATGTTGGGTCCACCATCGAGTATAATTATTTTTTGTTAACTTGAACTAAATTAGGAATCCGACTCCCCTAATAAGGGAGGAGGGGGAGGGACAAAACCTGACTCCCAACATTATTATTATGCGTAAGCCATCTCCAAAATTCACATTTTAGCAGTTTTAAGGTAGTCAAATTTAATAAATTTGGAAAAATTAATCCATGTTGAAGAGTGTTAAGCCAACGAGCTTGCAATTGATTGATTTCTTCGGTACGAAGAATCGCAAGATCATTGATTCAGCACTCTTCCCCTGGGAAGGAATTGTATAAATGCATAGGTGATAAACCCCAATATTATAAGAAGAAAATTTGTGTATAATTACATAATATTGAATAAATGAAGACTGTAACGCTATTCATTGGCTCTCACAAGAAGAGAAGTAAAGTTAAAAATGGTATCTTTGTCTGTGATACCATCCTCTGCGATACCATCAGTCAAAAAAAAAACAAAAAAAACATTTCAAAATCCCACTTTTCACAGAATACAAAAAAAAAGAAGCTCAAAACCACTGTTAAATTCAATTAAATTACATTTGAAATACATACAGGAGAAATCAATGTTCCCGCAATATTTAACCGATCAAGTTGTTTCGAGCAATGCCATAAAAATAATTTTAAGACGAATATATATACCTATCTTTACCGATAAGTAAAGTAAAAGTTATCAAAAAATAAAATAGTTTGGATCTAAGAAAGAAAATATATGCGCAATTTCCCAAAGTAATGTTCACATATACCAAAATAAAAGATTTCACTTAACCATATCGATTTCATTCATTATCTGTATATTAGTTTCTTCATTCATGATTACGGAAAGTTTTCATTGTATGTACTAATTATAATTCTGTTCGTTTATTGTTGATTGTCATCTCCGATATTGCTCTTTACTGTTTCGAAATCAAATTTCTCTCCAAAAATACGTTCGTAGATGTCTTTGATGTCTTCACAAGTCGTTTCAAAATGACTAGTTGCATCATACGATTTCGAAATAAATACCTTGAAATAAATTTAATATGTTAATGGAGAAGTGTGTTAGGTCAACGAACTTGCAATGGATTGGTTTATTCGGTACAAAGAAACCAATCCATTGCAAGATTGTTGACTCAGAACTCTCCTCTGTAGTTGGAACAAACTGTTGTACCTGTTTCAGAAATGATATTTTCGAACTAAAAATTCCAGACTAAACTCGTATTTCATCAGTCCATAATAAGACGGAATTACAAACTAAATTAAAAAGGGTATAAAGCAAAGGTGTACATTATTTGCTTTGTTTCGAAAAATGTATGCGGTCGAAATAAGAGCAAATAATCACTGGATTTTTGAGCATATGCTATGCTCAAAAATCTTTCCACCACAGTGATTATTTACTCTTATTTCAACAACTGTGTAAATAAAGTTAAAATATTTATTTTAAAAGATCAACTTTAATTTCGCTGAGAGTAATCATTAACCTTTTTGTGACATGAGGCCCTTAGCGCGTCACAAACAAGAGCGGGTCCATCATCTAATGGTGATTCCCTGTATTTTTGAGATATTTTTAAGCAATGGAAAATAGTCCAGTTTTTCAGACGGAATACCAGATCAAATATCTCAAAAAAGGGCTTCCAGATTTACCCCAAAGAAAACATTCAGATATGGACAAAATACAACGGGCAAACGGTCCAATATTGTCTGTTGTAGTCACCAAACTTTATGACCGTTCTGGATGTACATAGTATATACTGTATATAGTATATACTTTACGTATATAGTCTAATCATATTTTGTGATGTTATGACATAGTGGTACCTCAAGCCTGAATAACTGCCGGATATCACCTGAGGAGGAGTGTTTTTTTAGTATAGCATTTAGCTTAATTTAAGTTTAGCTTTGTAATTTTTTTCCACGCGTTATATAAAATGGATGACTTGAATAAATAATCCCTGTGGAAGAGTGGCTTTTGAGTATGACTTCACACTCTATATTCTGAAGCTATCCTCCCCCGCCAGTACTCTAATTTTGAGCAGAAACATGCCATACCACATGACCAGTTAAATAAATATCAAACCTGAGAATCCTTTCCATTGTCTGTTGGTTCATAAACATCTTTGACTGTTACAAATTTGTGTACAATAGGTGCTAATAGATCAAGACCAACTTTTAGTTCATTTTCTGGGTTGTTGGTTTCGACAGTGGTACTGACAAAACCCAAATAATAATCCTTGGCAGATACTTGATTTTGGTTTGACAAAACAGCAATGTAAATATCTAAAAATGTAAAGGACCATCTCTAAAAATTGTTTGCAAATGAATCATTTGATTGGTTTATTTGTACCGAAGGAATCAACCAAATGCAAGCTCGTTGACTTTAAAGAAAACTAACGACAAGTTGGAAAAGTTGATCTTAAATTGTTTATCTGAAATATCACTCCGTAAATTTTTTCTTTGCAATATGACTTGGTTCAGCTGAAAATTGACATAGAAGATCACTCGCCGTCACCATTTGAGTAAACCTTTTATGAGTAATCCTGTTCGTTATCAATTTTTTTCTGACGTCATTTTGCAAAGCAGAATATATAAACATATAAGCGATCACACATGTTTATTCTCTGAGGTCGTATGATAATTGTATGGGTATCATAATTGATGCCTAATTTTCGTTTTGTTAAGACACAACATTTGCTTCATGCTGTGTTAAATCCTAAAAGTTTTTTCAGTTCAGACTCTGTGTATTCTGGTTTGTTAGTGTAGCCTGGTGTTGAAGGTTCAAAGGTATCGTTAGAACATAGTCACAAGAAAACCACCGCGGAAATGGTTACCTGAGAACCGATCCTTGTCTCCACAGGGACACGCTAAAGCTCAATATCAGGTAACGGAAATGGCTGCCTAGAGTTTAGCCATTTTGTTTTTCTAATTTTACGGCACCGGTTATATCAATCAGATACCTACAAACCGGTCGTGGTACAGTACACAATTTTCAGCAGTCGTTAAATTAGTTTCGCCCTCTTGGATATGACCTACGCTCCTCTTCTGCGGAACTCTCCCACATAAACTACGCAAAAATGTTTTTATAATTTTTCGTATTATTATCTTATATCAAGTTGCCATGAAGAAAACTCTAGCACAGAAAACTCACCCACCCCCAAACGGTCCTGTCCTGTTATCCATGGCAGTTTGAGTATGGACATGGCCCCTTATAGGATTTAAAGTCAGAAATGTCGTACCTGACTTTCTATCAATTTGGTTAGCAGGCATGATTAACTGAAATGAAGGTGCATTGCCAGCTTTAGCAATTGGGTGTTTAAGAATGCAAATAGCACGTACAACTTGTGAGACTTTTTTAACACGATCTGGAAAGTATGATGGGTCAGCAATCACCATTTTTGTCTTTGCTACTTCTCCACCAGATTTAACACCAACAACTTTGCCATCTTCCATAACAATTTCTTCTACTGGTTTATCCAACATATATGTGCCACCATAGACCGCACTGAGACGGGCAAATCCCTGTGGAAGCTCACCTAGACCATAAAGTGGGTACAAGTAAGGGGACTTGCCATAACTTGATAGCGAATCATAGTATAACTTTAACCGCTGTATGGCATTTTTGTATGGCTTTTTTTCATAAGTATCATCTAAGAACAAGCAAATAGAATGTCCTGTAAAATCTGCAGTATTCCGATCAAGGTTATATTTTTTGTAAACTTCTGCCATTGTCACTTTGTCTGGATCCATTCCATTATAGGTTTTCGCATTACCATATTCGAATGCCATTGCCCAAATCAAGAAATTTCTGAATCGCCTCTTTTCAAAAATACCCATGAGACTTGAAGCAAGTGCTTCTTTATCATTTGCTGGTACTTTGTAGATATTGTTGCCTCTTTTATAAACATAACTTCCTTCAATTTGTTTGAATTCTAGATATCTTGTAACATCAGTATGAATCAAAAGTTTTGTTAACTCTCCATGTGCCATAATAAATTTGGGAATCAAATCAACATTCCAATCTCTACCACGACCATATTCATCATCTTTTTCCAGCTTTTGATCAAAAAGTTTGTAAATATCTTGTAAAGGGGTCATGGACGCACTTTCAGCTCCATAGTAATTATTTCTGTCCATATGAAGAACTTTTTTGCCACTTTTTGACATGACACCACTTAAAATACATTCTGTAAGACCTGTACCTAGCACAATGACATCATACTCTTCATCCATATCGAAATACTAGGCTTTCCAATCCTTTCCAATTGTGACAACTTTTTGTGGTTTCGATACTGGACTGGTGTCGTGCATGTGAATTTCAGATCTTGTGAAAGAAGTGGATATTCAACCTGCCGAGGGAACTGCCTCCTAAAGAACATTTGCCACACTTCCTAAAATATAGAAGAATTAAATCTTTCGGAATTTGTTTAGTCAAATTGACCACAAAAACCTTCGATTATTGATTTATGAGATCAATACTTTTACACAAATATGTAGAAATACATACGTCAGCAAAACAAAGTATTCCATGTAAACGTAAACAAGGGGAGCAGGAGAAATAGGGATCTGAATCGTAGACTCAATTTACTTGCCAACCTTTTAACACCTTTCAGCTGTGCTGACCCGAGTTGCGGAGTCCGAGTTACGAATACGATGTCTAACTAACTATTCGTAACTTGTGAACATATATAAATATATAAAAAAAAGTTGAAGAAATCCCGATTTATTTTACTCGAAAGTTTTAATCGAAATCGAAATTTTAACTACAGTAGTGGTCATTAATATTTGGCACAAAGGAAGATCCGTGCAAAATCTCGGAATTTCAACTTTGACAGAATACCTTAAATTTCTGTGCCACAACTTATGTCCGGGATTGTAAATTAATGTTTTTGAACCTTCTTCAAAACCTCTTTTTGTAGTAAAATCCGTTTGTATATATATTGAAGATAGATAAATCTGTCAAATTTCACAATTATATGTATATATACTATATCGCCTTCCTTCCGTCCTTCCGTCCAGGGAAATGTTCACTCATAGGGTGCATCCGTCTTGTTATTAACTACTTTAGGGAGAATAATATTTGCGGACACTTTTTTCTACAATTTCAGATTGTAAACATGTCACATAACAATGCATAGTACAAAGTATTCCAATGAGTGGATAT
>JAULBZ010004453.1:0-14728 GCA_032360805.1 Neoturris breviconis | reverse complement strand
CAGCAAAAGTAGTAAAACTGGTTGTGCCCTTGAGTAAAGACCAAGGTTTGGGAAAATCAATCAATCAATCAATGGCGGTCAGACCGTGGTCAGACTATGGAGAAACCCCACACCATTAGCATTCTCTACCCAACAAGCAACATTTCTACATACAATCAAGTAGATATTTGGAAACAAAATTACATACTGTGTTAGTTGTTTTGCATCTTGACGAGATTGTGTAGGCAAATTAGTCTTGGACGAGAAATTATTCTTCAAATCAATCCTTCCAGGAGCCGGATAGAAAGTTGTTTCGAAAGCAGCCATGTTGTATTTTTAAAATTAGTGCTGACAAAGGCACCCAAACAGATTTTATACCAATGTCGGACTGCAACAAGATAAAGTTTCGGGGGTAACAGTCACAACTCTTTCTATTTTTTTCTTCTTTATAAGCTTAAATTTAAAAATAGTGCTTTAACATCCATTTATTTTGCTTTTAAACTTATTAGTAATGTATCAAAATGTTGATTTTTTTTTGCAATATTCTTTATTATTATTTTTTTATTGACTTGTGATCCCCGTATGTACGTCTAACTTAGGAGAATTAATGTTGGATTTTATAACAAGTTAATGTTTCGAATATGTCTTGATGTACCTGAATCAAGTCAGAAGATTTTGTCTAGCGTGATTTTCTTAACCGAGTTTCAGTGAAAACTAGAAAAACAAGAAAATCATTATTTATTTTTTTTACACGATTGCGGTTATTTCCTTCAAGTCAAGGTGTGAGAGGGACGGAAGAGAGAAGATTGCGAAACTATATTGCAGAAACATTTGCGATTTTTGTGAGCTTTTTTAAACTGTATAGCTTCGAAGTTCTATTTTCTTTTGAAGGCGTGAGCAGACAAGTAAGGGAAGAGCACGATTGTGCTGTTGTTGGCATTATTTGCAAACCAAAATACCCATTACCTACTCTGGCATTGACTCTGCTTCGGCAGTTGCATAAACATTACTCCAGTAACAGTTTCAAGTAGTCCGAAGACTGGAAAGAAGAAGCGTAAAAAATGTAAATATGCATCTAATCTGACCCTTGTGCCAAAGTGTCCTTTTGCTCCATATCCTCTTCTTTTTTTGCTTTTTTTTTTGCTTTTTTTTTCTTTGACTGCTTCTAAAGGGGTGCCAATCCCTCAGACATTCGCGAGAGGAGTGGTGTCTAAAAATTGAAAAACTATTGAATTCCCCCGGATGTGATATTTGGATTGTCCTAGGGGATTTTCCAACTTAATAAAGTCAACGAAAGCACCCTGCCCCGCCAGCAGGCACACCTATATTTGCAGTGCTTACGTAAAAATAGGTTCCATGTGAATATAGATTCCCTTTAAATATAATAGAACACATGTTGTGATCAATTTTTTATTTTTCAGGGGGTAAAATAGTTTTATTAATACTTTACAGCCAGTAGGTAGCTAGTTTTATTAAATTATATTTGTAACGCATTTAAAATATCAATTTTTTTGAAGCAGTTGCTGATTTCGAATCCGAGGGTGATTTTTTTAAATCCAGTTCCAAAAATTGTTTTTGGGCCAAAACTTAATTTATTTTGCTTTGATCGAAAATTTGCATCTGATTGAGAATGTTGATTTTGAATCAGGAAGTTATTTTTTAAAATTCAGGTTTGATCTTACCGTTCTCACCGATTTAGACGCCAAGAGCCTCTAGGTGACGTCATCATACGTCATAAGTTTCTGGGAATGTTTTTTTTAGGATCTCTTCATGGAGTTTGAACGAACTGCTTCAAAAAAAATTGATTTTAAATCCATTTTCTCATTTTTTTAGGGAGGGATCCTATTTTCACGCAAGATTAAATCAGTAACTTTTTTTGATTTACTTACCCCTGGTTTGCTTAAATGTTTTTTGTCTACGTGTTTCTTCTTTAACATTTAATCCAATTGTAAACACCATTATCTTATGCATAATTCTTCAACGGTTCATTCATTGCGGGTACCTATATTCACGCAGAACCTATATTCATGTGAGGATCCTATTTTCACGTCAGCGCTGCAACTAACCATCCCCAGACAGGGAGGGTGCTGATCCCCTGGATATTCAGGGTGTCTGAGGATTCGAAAAAAGCTATTTGGCCCAAATTAAGGTTTCTTATACAGTACTGCAAGCCTTGTGCTGTACATCACCTGTTCAGGAGTGTTTTTTCAGTTTAGTTTACAGCTGTTCAGCTGGAAAACTACGGTATATATATATATACATATACTGAAAAAAAACACTCATCCATAGGTGATTGCAGCATTTATTTCATGGCTTACACTGTACTGAAATATAAAAAAGTATGTACAGGCAAGTAATTGAGCAAAGAGGTCAACACAGGGTAAAACAGGCTTTCTAACTCTGCTCACATCTATTTTAAAACTTACAGTACTTTTATTGGTTGATGGGAAAATAAGACGCTTCCTCACTGAATCAATGCTCAAAAATCTCCTCTCCAGTGATTATTCGTTATTATTTCGAACAATGTTAAGAAAGTTATTATTCTCAACTGTTTCATTTTTTATTTCTAGGGACAGAGGCTGCAACTGTTATAATAAATGCAACTTGCGCGTGGGCTGGTGGTATTCCTGATGTTCGTTTTGAGAAGAAGACTAATGATCTAATGGTCACAGCATATGACTCTTCATGCCACGACAATGATGAAAGGAATATTGACAGCCTAATTGATAGGCTTTTTCCAGTACGTTAGGCTAATGATCGAAATAAGAGCAAATAATCACTGTAGAAGAGTAAATGTTGAGCATAGCTTCAGGCTACATAGCCTGAAGCTGCTACATGCTCAAAAATGTCTCCTCAACAGTATTCACTCTTGTTTCTTGCTTCTTTAACTGTCTAATGTATTATGCTCAAAAATCCCTTGGTGATTGTTTACTCTTATTTCGAACACTGCACATACGCAGTATGAATATAATATGTTATACTGTAAGGAAATAATGTCATAAATCCTATATTTTGAACAACATGTCATGCTTTGCTTGTTACCTCTTTAGAACCATGGGCCAGATCTAAAAACAATTGATTTCGTCTTTAAAGATGGCAACCATTATGTATCATCTTGGACAGGTATTCTACTTGACGGCAATCTGTTTGTCGAAGTGCCTGATGGTGACCTTCCTGCTGGAAGTAGAGAGTGGTATAAGATATTTATTTTGCGTTAGATTACTACCAGATACAGGGCTTGAAATAACAGCCGGTCATCACTGTGGACGGATAGATTTTTCAGAATATTTTCAGCCAAATCGGTTGAAAATATTTTGAAAAATATCTCCTACGCAGTGTTGACCAGCTATTATTTCAAGCCTTGAGATAGTGTTTGTTATTATTTGTCCAGTGTAGATGATCTGCTAAAGTTGTAAAGTAAATTTGAAAAGTAATGTGTCTGTAATTATAGCCTTGATATGTATATAAATGAATTATTTTCGCATCTGTTTGCTAGAAGCTCTCGGGCTTAAACAATTTTCAATGCTTGACCCCATTTGTAGTCGGTTTCTGGACAGAGGGTTGAAACCTCACATAGTTTGGGACTTGCAAACTGAGAAAGTTTGTATGACGTACTTTGTTTTGGATTTATGTCAGTAATGAGCATCCATTGTTTATATTTAATATTTCCTGTTTCAGTTTTGTAGCTTTGCTAGAATATTCTGAAGAGACTCTAGAAATAGAGTCGATGTTTCTTTGTATCCCCAAAGAAAGATTGGATAGAGGTTAGTATTCTTTTCTAATTTTGTTGATGCGATGACTAGTAGGGACTAATCTTCACTGGTTTTTATATCTCTGGATCAAATTTAGTATTTTTTGCAGGTCTCTCTGCTGCGATTCATGAAGTTACTTGGGTTTTATCAAAAAATGCCAATTACCACAAAAATATTCACTGTGGAGGAGTGATTTTTTAACATAGCTTTAGACTCTGCAGTCTGAGCATGCTCAAAAATCACTCCTCCACAATGCTTATTTGTTTATTTCAAGCACTGATATTTAAATCCCTATTGAATTAAGTGTATGAAACCATCCATTTAGTAAGTAAGTAAGGGAATTTTAAGAAACAAACTGTACATCTATTGTTTAATGAAGTGATATTCAATGTTCACTATGTACAAACCCAGTCGGCAAAAACCTGTTCAAAGTCAGCAAAATAACATTAGAACAACTAGGATGGGTTACATACAGTTAAAATCTGTAGTTTGAACTCCTGGAGGACTTGAAACATGGTTTGAATCACAAATACAGTAGTTGTAATTATAGAAAGGTGAATTTATTATTCAAGGGACCAGGCAAATGTGCTCAAATAAAGAAAAGTTAGAATTATATACTCAAATTACAAATGTTTAACGATTGTTAGTGGTCCAAATAAGAGTAGATAGTTACTATAAAGCCTGAAACTGTGCTCGAAAATCAGTCCTCTACAGTGATTATTTGCTCTTCTTTAGACCACTGATTATAACAAAGCCATAACTTTTTTTCGAATTAGATACTTGAGTAGTTCTATTTTCAAGTCTGTCTGGTTAAGTCTGGCGAAAATTTTATCCCGAGTATCTCTCCTCCACAGTGATGACTGGCAGTTATATTTTAACCTCTGTTGTCATTTTTTACTTAAATCCTAGGATTAGTAAGTAATGGAGTGAAAATAAAAGTTACCCAAAAATTAAAAGGGTATTTAGGTATTGCCTGTGGATGATTGTTTTTTAGTATAGTTTTCAGCTTTGTACTTAAAACTATGCTCTCCTCCACATGTGATTTTTAGGCATTGTTATCTCTCTCTGACCTACTTTTATTGACTTGTTTACTTAATATTTTAGCTGAACTATTGAGGACATTTATGTTTATTGGTTTTGAAGTTGTACATCACAGCACGTGTTCACTCGTACCAAGTTCGGACTATTATATTTACATGGCGTATTCATTTGATTAAACCAATGTCTTATGTAATTACTAACATGAACTAATTGTGTATTCGTTTACGGATAGTAATTATAATGGCTTTAACACTTTATGTGTGACCACTGAAAAAAATGATTTTGTATATGTGTTTAGAACTTCTTATGTGGTTAATGACAGGAATTGTTGTGTTAAGATATATATGTATAGATTTTGAGTCATTCATTTTTTAATTTGGATTATTATCAGGGTATTGGTACCAGAAATATTTTTTGTTTGTTAATGTGAATTTACCCTTTCGAATTTTGATATAAATGCAAGAAAAATCTGTCGTGTAGAAATACCTTAATGGGGAGAAAGTGTTTGCGGAACAAAAAAATGTAGAATTAAAGAACGCGAATCGCATTCTGCGGAATCAAAGAATGCGAATGAACAATTTTCTTTTGATTTTGCGGAATTAAAGAATGCGCAATATTTCTTGGTTTTGTGGACTTAACATATTTTGAATTTTATCCTTTTCTAACTTTTTATACACTTCAAATTATGTGTAGGTGAAAAAAAAACAGTATGAGACCCCCTCCCCTTGCTCTATTTTAAAGTAAAATAATAATATAAAAAAATGCGGAATTTAAGAATGCGAATCACTTTAAAATCTTGAAAAATGCGGAATAAAATTTTGCATTACAACATTAAGAAGTTTATTGACAGTAAGACGCTGTTACATGTCAAAATATTTCCTGTTATGGCTGCTGCTGTCATTTGTCAACAAATTATCTTATATGTACTGTTTTTGCGCTTATTTAGTTTCGTTTAATTTTCGTGCGTCATACATTTCGAGCAGTAAACAAAATTATAGGAAAGGTGACCAAAATTAGCCAAACAAATATTATCCCTTATTATTATTATTAATTTATGGGTACTTCTTTTATCTTATTTTGGGTAACCAAAAATAAATATTTCTTCAAAATTATGTATATTCTTAGAGCTTATTTTATGATGTTCTCAGAACAATGAGCGCGTTAATTACCTGCTCCAGTGAGCAGAATAAACTTGTTTGAAGTTCACAGTAAAGACGCTAGAACATCGTCGATGTCCTATGTAGAACATTATTCTAGTCTATCGTCTTTGCTGTGTAAATCTTTTACGTTGTGATTACGGTTGTATGGATATATATATATATAACAATAAAAGTATTACTTTCTTATCTTTTTATTTTATTCTTTGCGTACCCCTGGGGACGAGCTTGTTTGCGTACCTTATCCGGGAAAACAGGTTAAAAAAAAGTCGGGCGTTTAATCAAGCAACGATTTAGTCACTTTTGTCAAACCAAATTTGAATTCATTTTTACCCGAAATTTACCCAATTCGTGGAACGCGCAGAAAATCCGGACCAAAAAAAAAAGTTGTTGAAAACGTACAGATACAACCTTGGTCATAAATTAAGAAACAACTTGCGAATTTTGACACGCAATATATACCACGAATAATACATGAATGCGTCTTAGCAAAATTTAGGCTCTTGGTCTAAGTTTAAATTCCAAGTTTTCACACGAATTTCACTTTTCCAAAATATTTATGACCAACATTGCAGTTCCTTTCCATCTCCGGGCTGCCTGCCGAGAGTCTTCTGAAGCTACAACCTTGGAAATTAAATTAGAGACATTTTACAAATTTCACAAACAATACACGCCACAAGTAAAACAAAAGGCGGAAAACGACCACGAGAAGTCCCTAGAGATTTATCGAGTAGACTTAAGATTTTTCCAATCTAGGCGAATTATGTTGATCACAGCGTCGTTATACCCGCTTTTGCAATAAATTCGAAGCGCCATTTGTCTTGCTAATCAAAATTTTAGACTTTTTCTCCAATTTAAAATTTCGACTTTTTGCAAAAATCTCACTTTGTCTACAGTATTTTTGTCCAAGATTGTAGACTAGAACTCGCATATCTCAAGACAGTAAACACTGTAAAATTAAAAGGTACCCAGTGGGCAAAGACTTGTTCAAAATCCGCAGTAATGACGCCAACGCTGTTCTAGCATCTTTACCGCGGACTTTGAAGAAGTTTTTGCGCACTGGGTAGTTGTGGCTCTCTCTGCAGAGCTGCGGATGAGTAAAAAGTAAATTAATACCAATATTTTGAGTTCAGATTGCTAAACAATTATCAACCAGATGAGTAAAAAGTAAATTAATACCAATATTTTGAGTTCAGATTGCTAAACAATTATCAACTTGTTGGAACAATTATGTAAATTTTCAAGAAAAAAAATAGACAGATTGTTTAATAATTCAATATATTTATAAGTTTATCACATTCAAAAATATATATATACAACCCAGCCGGCAAAAACCTGTTCAAACTCAGCAGAATAACGTTGGAACAACGTTGGAACAAAACGTTATTTCGCTGACTTTGAACAGGATTTTGCCGGCTGGGAATAAACGAAAAAAGTTCACGTGAACCTCACCCCCTTGTGTACTTTGTAGAGTCGTATTACAAACACGAATTGACTGGGAACGAAGTTGTAAATGAAAAAAATAAATTAATGTTCAGTTTCTTTAGATGTATTATGTATTAACTTGTGGATTTTGTTCGAATAAAAACTCCGCCTAAAATAAAAAATAACAATTAAACAAGTTTTTGCACACTAGGTAGACATCCCTTGACGGCAGCCGTATATCATTTCAAATTGCAAGAATTCTTATTCTTTAACTTCAATTACAATTTAGTCAAGTTATCCAATCAGAATCAATGAAAGGTTGAATATAATATAACCCAGTGAGCAAAAACTTGTTCAAAGTCCGCAGTAAAGACGCTAGAACAATGTTGAAAACGTTCTAGTGTCTTTACGGCGGACATTGAGCAAGTTTTTGCTCACTGGGGAGTGAATGAATTACTAACCAAGAAGTCAACAGGATCATCTGGTCTTACTTTCGTGCATTCAATTAAACCCTGGGTTAATGTCGGCATCACGTGCTTCATTAGATAATTACGTAATGGAATGGATTGTGTTTCTAGCATTTCTTGTTCTTGTTGTTTCACTTCGTTTAACTTTGCACGCTTTGAAAAGTAAAAGATAGAATAAAAAACAGAAGAGTACTTTGTCAACGATCTTGATTTTGATTGGTTTCCTTGAAACGAAGAAACCAATCAAGTGCAAGGTCATTGATATATACAAATGTTACAATTAAAATGCAAAAATCTGCACTCAAAAGATTTAAATTTGATTATTTTTTTTTACGTGAGACATCTTTAAGGTAATTTTTTTTTGCATTTTTGTCCCTCATCCGCAAAAATAAGTTCCGCAAAATTCGCCAAAATCCACCCATCCACAACTGTCCACAAAACACTAAAAACGCTAATCTGCAAAAAATAGATTTACCGTGATAGACTTCCTATTTTTCAAATAAGATTCTTCAGGAATCCAAGACAAAAAGAGAACATTGATTTGTCTTTCTATACCTTATCCGTAAAAATTTAATCCGAAAATTCTAAGTGTACAAGCTCATTCTTCATTTTCACTAGGTGAAAAACTCTTAACTCTTTCGTATTTCAAAAAGGCAAGAAGCCCTGGGAACGAGGTTGACCAAATTGAACAAAAATGTAACTAAACAACTGGTGTCAAATCAACGTTTGAAAAAAAAATAGATCTAGTCACAAATACATGAAAACGAAGAGTTGACTGCTCAAAGTAGAAACTTGTTCCAATGCAAGAATTTCCATTTTATGCAAGGACTGCACAAAAAGAAAGTTTCTATACTTTGAGCAACCAATGCTTCAGTTTTTATGTATTTGTGAATAGGTCTATCCATCGCAAGACCATTTACTTTATATCTGGAGAGAACCTAACCCAGCCAGCATAAACCTGTTCAAAGTCAGCAAAATGACTTTGAAAGGTTTTTGCCGACTGAGAAATAGCTCTCACCAGAAAATAATCTTACCCATTCTTCAAGTCTCTTAGCTCGGTCTCTTGCTTCTCCCGCCTCTAATCTCTCCGTTTCCTCCTGTTTTCGTCGTTTTTCATCCAGCTAAATAAAGGTGGGTTTCCGTTAGTCAACAATAAATAAATGATGCGAATGCTAATATAAGACATTCTATTGGTAGAAATTGACGATGTGTGACGTTAACTTACTTCTATCAATGGAATGTCTTCTCTAAGCTTGCATTTTTTCGTCTAGTGAAATCCCATTCCATGGGTCTATTTTTTATTACATGGAAGCAATATACTACGTTCATTCAAACCTTGTAATTAATGAGTGCTTTTGAATAGCTCTCAGCTTTGATTTCTGGGAGTTTTCTTCAGAGTTGTTAATATTTCAACGATATTATTCAAAAAAAAAAAATCTTCCCAGTGGACACACGTTGGATCAACTTTGAAACAACGTCGTTTCGACGTCGTGTGCCTGCAGCGTTACCTCTTTTTGAATACCAATTTTTTCCATCTCTGCTAACTCTTGGGCAGTAGGACCTAAATAGTTGATAAATACTACTTGTGCAGGGCTTGAAATAACAGTCGGTTATCACTGTGGAGGAGAGATTTCTTTAAATATTTTTAGCCAAATTGGCTGAAAATATTCTGAAAAATCTCTCCTCCCCAGTGATGACCGGCTGTTATTTGAATCACTGCTTGTGATATTGTTACAACCGATTGGTAAATTGCAAAATTGCTCAAGATTGCTCGGTATATAAGTATGAGAAAATTTGAGTGGGCCCTAATTATTATTTAGTTTTTGCAGATAATCTTGTACACTTAGAATTTGCAAAATTATTTTTTGCGGATGGAGTATAGAAGGACAAATTAACGGAATATTTTTTTTAATTCGATGATATGGGGTATAAGAAAAAGAAAAATGAAAATAAATTATTAGATCATCTCATCATTTTTAATGTGTTTTTCAAAGTTCTCTTTTGTCTTGGATTAAATCCACCCACAAATCCGCCCATAAGCCATTAAAGTGGATTTCCTCCAGGCGAAAAATTACACGCGGAATCCGAAAGAAGGCCTTGCATTGGTGGAAATTGACATTCACCTAGTAGAAATCTGCCTCTAAATCGTGTAGTTCTCTCTCTTTTGTACAATAGATTTAAGGCTGGTAATATGCTCGCTCAGCATATTCTTAATTTTAAATGGAATCTCAGGCTCATTATGCTTATATATGACACAGTATTTGTTCGAATAAAGGCCCATTCTATCATGAACGCCTTGAATAACGCCGCCATGAAAAATGCCTTCGAGAAAATACAGTAAACTTCTAAAAAAAGTGTAGCCTTCTCTGCAATATAAGTCCAAACATTTACCATAATTCCTTTCTTTTCCCATTATCTTTATAATTTTTTCTACAGTTTGACGCATATTAGGAGTATGATCTTGTGTAACATCTGAAATGAAAAATTAAAAGAGCAGAAAATTACATGAAGGGCATGATTACTGTGGAAGAGGGGTTTAAGAGGATAGCTCCAAGGCTTTGTAGAACGAACTATGCCCAAAAATAACTTCTCCACAGTGATTATTATTTGCTCATTATGAAACTACAAAGAAGTGTTACTGTATATCAGCAAGCTTGCAATTGATTGATTGTTTCGTTACAAAGAGCAATTCATATTCAATATCTTTGAACCGGTTCTATTCCATACAAATATTGATTTGAAGACCATTTCCAATGGGCAAAGACTTGTTCAAAGTCAGCAGTAAAGACGCTAAAACAACGTTGAAGACGTTGTTTTAGCGTCTTTACTGCGGACTTTGAACAAATTTTTGCCCACTGAGTTACTTCCTTACCAATATGCTCCGGATGGATTTCCAATTCATCAAAATGATTGAGTACAGTTTCATCATCAGTATTTAACGAACGATAATCAATTAATCTTCGCTGTAAACCGTCCTCTGTGTTATGTGTTCCTGTCACTGCACTCTCCAGTAGATTCATCACACGATTACGTAAAAATTCATCCGATGCAGTCAGTGAAATGACAAATTCTGAATAAATTAAAATTATTAGTTGTTAAGCATCTGTGGAATGTTAAGTTAGGGACCATCTCAAAAAAATAAAATCAACTGAGGAGAGCACCGAGTCAATGATCTTGCAATGGATTCATGGATTCACAACGTCGTTTCGACGTCGTGTGCCTGCAGCGTTACCTCTTTTTCAATACCAACTTTTTGTAACTTCTGTACAGACTTATTTTTGTCCCTAAGTAAATACCTGTAAACTTAAATATGCCCAAAATATATACCAGAGACTTGCTGGAATGTTGGGCTTATTCTGCTACAAGAGGGCATAGGTACTTAAGTACAGGGGGGTTCCAGTATTGGTCACTGTTTTACAGTATCTTATATCAGAAAAACTGAATGAAATTTAACAAGCAAGAACATACCTGGCATGACAGTTTCATCAAAGTTCGCTTCCTTATCTCTTTCGTCCATTTCTTCTTCCCCTTCACCAACTGAAAGTAAACAATAGTAATGAATGAAACAGTAAAGTAATAGGTTTCTTCCCAGTGGAAAAAACTTGTTCAAAGTCCACAGTAAAGAAGCTAAAACAACGATGCAAACGTTGTTCTAGCATCTTTACTGCGGACTTTGAACAAGTTTTTGCCCAAGGTATGGTTGATCCATAACTGATTGGTTTGATGACACATATTTTGACTTTTACATTGACACAGAAGGAATCAACCAAGTGCAAGCTCGTTGATTTAAAGATAATCATTTAGCATAAGTAGTCTATTGTAGCGGTTTCAATTCACACACGAGCTTATTTGAATATTTTTAAACTTGTGATCAACATTCCTTAAACAGATTCGAACTTCCCAAATTTTTTTAAAACTTTTCAAAACAGTTGACAGTCAACGTTTTTCTGATGATGAGGGGCCTCAATGTACTTAACTTAAGGGATAAAATTATTGTAAGAAGAACGTTTTGTGGAAAATATTTTTGTGGATGAGTGATGTAAATATAGATAGTAGAATTTTAGGGCTCGAAATAACAACAGGAGAGATTTTTCAGAATATTTTCAGCCAAGTTGGCTGAAAATATTCTGAAAATATTCTGAAAAATCTCTCCTCCACTGTGATGACCGGCTGTTATTTCGAGCCCTAGAATTTGCAGAATTTATTTTTGTATTTGAAGAGTAGCTACTGTAGTGGAAATATCGCAGAATCTATATTTGTGATTCATGCTCTAAAACATGAAATATATTATGTGTGTTGGTATATTTATAAGGAACATTGAAGGAAGTGAAGAAACAAAAGAATATAAATCATTGTGGATACATCTTCAAGAATTTCAAAAAATGTTATTTGAGTTCCGTCGCGGAATTTATTTTTGCAATTGCATCAAATTTTTGCAATTCCTTAGCTCGGCAAAGCCGTTTGCGTAATTTATTTTTGCAATTTGAGGGCAAAATGAATTCCGCAAAATTTCTACCGGAATAATTTTATCCCAAAAGGTAAGCTAGATAATTATCTTTAATACTATTCTCTGTGCTTTCATTTTAGCAGTAATCCAAATAAAAGTGAATAATCTCTGCAGGGGAGAGATTTTTGAGCATAGCTTCAGGCTTTATACCCTAAAGCTACGCTCAAAAATCACTCTTCCGTGGTGATTATTGCTCGTATTACAACCACTGTAATATATTTATACCAAATAATCCAGACCTGGTTCTCAGAGGAGCATATTATGACAAAATCTACATAGAAAAGTATTTAATCAACAGATCTATTGATTAGTTTTGCATAAAGAAAAATGAATCAAACACAAAATGTTGACATTCTTTTTTTGCACCATTGTTAAAAATCCTTACCTGCAAATAATAATTTTGCTTGTTCTATACTTTTAGGAAATCCATCCAAAATAAAACCCTAATGGGATATATAAGTAAATTAAAATAAAATAATTTGTGGTCAATGTTCGTTCATGAGTCCATCTCTACATTATATTTTAAATATTTCCACTTTATGTATGGTTTAAGATTTGTATTTTCATATTGAAGTTCTTAAAATGAGAGTAAATAACCACTGTGGAGGAGTCATTTTTGCTCAAAACCCCTCCTCCATAGCAAAGTTTGCTCTTATTTCGTACACTGTAATAAATCCCCATAAAAATATTCTTATTAAAACAAGCCAGAAATTAACTGTTGGACTTCATAGGAGTATTTTTTTATTTGAGCAGTTTTGTTTTTGAATATAGTTTTTAGCTTTGTAGTTAAAAGATATACTCAAAAAACACTCTTTCAAAGATGATTTTGGGCAGGCTCGTAAGGGATCATCTCAAAATTTCGGTCCAGAACCGACTTCTTTGGTAGGGTAAAATCAACTAAAATTGACAAAATTCGGCAAAAATGAATATGTATAAAAGCGTAATAGGTCAACAAAGTTGCAATGGATTGGTTCCTTCGGTATGAAGAAACCAATCCATTGTAAGATCGTTGACTCAGTACTCTCCTCTGTAGATTATATTTTTGAGACGGTCCCTAATGTACTTCAAAGTATTATTTCGAATCAAATCTAGGACATAGTTCAAATTAATAGCTATTATCAAGAATTTGAATAACTAAGAAAGCACCGAAGAGGAGCTATCCAAACTGTAAATTTTTGGAATCTGACTTATAACATACCTGATTTTGACATGGCATAGAATGAAGTTTTTCTTTAAAGAATTGTATAATAAAATAGTCTTCAAGACGACCTAAATAAACAAAGGAGCAAGCCCTAACATAACTGCTGGACATCACCTGTGAAGGAGTGGTTTTTTAGTATAGTTTTCATGTGCAAAGCTGAATGCTATACTCAAAAAATACTCCTCCACAGCCGATGTCTAGCAGCTATGTTAAGGCTCGAGGAGTAGTTTGTTATTTACAACTACTTTGCAGTTTAGAAAAAAGTAAATATTTTCCATGAGTTTTCCATGTTCCAAAGGAGCAAGGATACATTGCAAACTTTACTCAGTTTACTGAATTATGTAGAACTACAAAATTTTTTGAGGTTTGGATATGGAAGAGAGAGAGAGAGAGATGTTTAAATTATCCTCTTTATTTTATCTTCGTTTCATAATAACGTGAGCACATAACCATTTTTTTAAGAGTAATGCAAATACAATTCATGCATAATAGAAGGCAAATTCACAAATAATGGGCGGAAAACATAGCGTCGATAATATTTCTGGCACCATAGTAAATTGCAACGCCATTGCAGCTTTTTCCCCTGGTGGAGTGCCATGGTTGACTCAGCCTACCATCCAAACATGGTTGGAAAATGAGTATCAGCACGCCGAGCTATAAAGACTTAAAAAGGAGTGGCACCTTCCCTTACAATAGTAGTAGAAGCTAATGAAAGTGGAGCATGTCAACTATGATCAACTAATTTAATTCTGTAGAGTCTATATCGACTATGGTCAACTAATTTGATACCGAAAATTAAACAATACCATTATTCTTTTCTTTACTTTCATTAATCTCATCCAACATCTTTTGATTTTCTTGTGCTCTCATGTCATCATCTTCATCTTCTACATCTTCATCTGCACGAGCTGCTGAAATTTTCTATAAATGAGGGTAATAATTAAGGAAATGAATCTGTATAGTAGTGTGTTAGGTACGAAGAACCCAATTCATTGCAAATTCGTTGACCACTTCTGTACAGACTTATTTTTGTTGAATTTTGCCAATTTTAAGTGATTTAACCCTACCAAATAAATTGGTTTTGGAGCAAAATTTTGAGATGGTCTCTTATAGAGTACACCTTTTTTTTTTTATAAGCATAAAGTTTATAAGCATATAAAGGCTGAAATTCCTTAAAATCTAAGCATGACATAAGCATA
>JAULBZ010004452.1:0-14728 GCA_032360805.1 Neoturris breviconis | reverse complement strand
ACCTTTCTTCACCAAAAGTTGACGAGCATATTTAGAATACATTTTTCTCGTACAATCACACCTAACAGCTGAGATATAACTATTTAGGCGTGCAAAAATTGTAAGCGTAACGCTACAACGTCTTGTACAAACTCAAGATTTGTAAAGACTGAGTTGCTGTACACAAGAATTTCAATTTGACGTCACTAAAAGTGAAATTCATTTGACGTCAATTAATACAATGTAACATTTTCTTCTTATAACATTTTGAAGAATATGAGTACATTTCCCAGACCTCCGCTCACTGGATTAAGTAAGGCACTTACTTCAAAATTTCCATCTGAGCGGGAGGGGGCTTATTTGAGCGAGGCGCTTATCTAAGAAAAGCCGATTATTCAAGGAAATACTGTCCCCATACTCATTGTTTGCAAGAAGCACAGCGTCTCCGAAGGTAATATTTTGAATAAATATTAAGTACGATATTCGTGCTAGTTACACGTACTTACTCTGACCATTTTTAAGAAGCGGAGATTGTTTAAGGCTGGAGGCTTCTAGTTTATTTTTGCATTACCTTTTTGAATTTTATTTTAATTATTTTCGATATGCAGAAACTTGACTTCTTAATTTTTTTACTGAGTTTTTAAACTTTTACTTTTTCATAGCCTGTAATAATGGAAAACCAACATAAACATCCAATTCCACCAAAATGGAGTACACGATCCTGTATCCTTACAAGCTCGTCCCCAGCCCTTTTTGACTTTTATTTTTATCGAAAGTCAAAAGGGACTGGGAACGAGCTTGGTTTCCTTAAACTCAAAGGAGAGCAGGCTGATGTCTAAATAAAGCAAACATAACTAATAACGGCTGGTATTAACGAATATTCCCTGTTGGAAGTCTTCAGCGTTGATCTAGCGTCTTTACTGTTGACTTTGGACAGGTTTTTGCTCACTGGATTGATACGACCACATTAAATAATTAGGGTACACAACGGTTCTACCCATAAATTACCCGAGGGAAAGTTTCCAAAGGGTAACCTCCTCCATAGATTTTGAAAGCACAAAAATACGTCGGCCAGTCAGTTTGTAGAACAGGTTACCACAGGAAGATTAACGTATTCTTTACATGGACCCCTAAATGAGTTTCACCCTAAACGATCTCACATTTGATTGGTTTCTTCGTACGAAAAAACCAATCAAGTGCAAAATCGTTTAGGATTAAACTCATTAACTGGTCCATGTAAAGGCGGCCTAAGAACTACTAATTTCACATGATCATTAATCTGGATTATACGATAAATATTACAACACCGTCAAACGACGTCGATATGACGGACTTTTTATACGTCGTCGTGATTAAGGATTGTACTGTTCGTGATTATATATATTATATAAAATTTAAAATCAATTAGTATATATAGAAAATGTACTTATATGATATGTTCAGAAGAAACCGTGTCAGTAAACTCGGTGTGCAAGTATATATATATATATATATATTTGGTCAAAAAATAAGCATCAATCACCCCAGCCTAAATTGCACTTAACCCTTCATTAGTATGGTGTGGACCCCCTGAATTTGTGTGGTACCTCCGGGGATTTGTTAATTCATGGGAAGGTAAGATTCAGGGGGCAAAAAGTCACAAAAGTTTGATGCAGATTTTTAAAATATGCAAGAAAATAACCTCCTGAATAATAATTTTTGTTACGCTACTTTCACAGCAAAATTTTAAAATTCAGGGTGTCCACATCATACTAATGAAGGGTTAAATGCTTCGGTAAATATATTTACTTTTAAAAGAAAGATAACAGAATGGTCAGATTAGAATTTACAATTTTAAGAATTAAAAAGTTTGTTGCGGAAAATGAAAAAACAAAGTACCACAACAGTACGAACTGACCCACGTAACTATTTACTGTCCGAGTGCTGGAAAATTCCGGGGGAAAACTAAAAGAAGATTGGTAGAAATTAACATCATCAATAGGATGTCTTCTTTTGGCTTTCGCCGCGATTTTTTCGCCCTATTATATTATACACCGTTTTTCCTGTGATAAGCACTCTTTTTTTTTGATTTTGGGTGAAAATTTGGAAGCTAGAGTGGGCGCTTATTCGAAACCCAAAAAACAAAGACAACACCAATTCAAACAACTTGATTTTAAATCTGCTTATATGAACATAAGGTTTTCCGAGAGATCAACAAATATTTTTTCGAGCAGTTGTAATAACCTGTTTCTTAAAATATGCAGTGTTTTCTCTTATTTTTTTCTTCCTCGATGTCTCTAATGAGCGCCCTGGGCACTTATTAATAATTCATTTTCGGATTTAGGTGGGCGCTTAATAAAGGCTGAGCGCTTATTACAGGAAATACGCTATGTAAAATGAAAAGAAATTTAAAATGTCTATCTAATGTATAAAACTAAGATTATCAATGTAGGTACACGGCATCGGATCAACGTCGAAACTTGACGTTGTCTCGACGTTGATTCGATATTGTGCGCCCACTAGGATGTTGTTTTGTTATTAAGGCGTTTAGGGCGTTTGTTTCAAAAATAAATATATAATATTGAAATAAATGCGCCTTGTTCTTCGTTGACGTGAGTTGTTTTATCTTTTACGCATACACTTGAATTTGAAGTATTTTCTACAGTTGATAGGGTTTATTAGATGGCGTATATTTAAGGGCGTTTATTTCAAAAGCTGATGAGCTCCTCGTAATAAACAAAGTATATATCACCTCGTGTTTGGAAATGCGTAATAATAAACTCAATGTTTGTGAACTGACGTCCCAGTGGGAAAAACCTTGTTCAAAGTCCGCAGTAAAGACGCTAGAATCTTTACTACAGACTTTGAACAAGTTTTTTCCCACTGGAGAGGAGATCCCATAAATTGTTTCCTAAAGAAATAACAAAATTACTGATAAAACCCTTGCTTTAATAGATAAAAAATATAATTTATATGTGCATATGCTGTATGAAGGAGATCAAAATAAATAATCAATGTGGAGGAGTATCTTTTGTGCATTTCTCCTTTTCAGGAAGCTATGCTCGAAATTCCCTCCTCCACAATGATTATTTGCACCTATTTCGGGTACTCGGCTATAGTTAGCTAAAAATGTATAGGATGCCACAAGCCTGTCTGACAGCTCCTATGGAGGAGTGTTTTTGAGTATAATTTTCAGCTTTTCTTCACATGTGATGTCCGGCACGAGATTGAAATTTATTGCTATTTCTTTATCAGAAAAATTGCTGATTCAGCACCCTCCTTCGTAAATATTAATTTGGAGATAAGCCCTTCTACACAGGGTTTATTTTCCATTATATTATAATCAAACAATTAATATTTATATACTAAAGAAACACGCATTTAATAGTGTAATAATATAGATGTATATATTCCAGTGAGCAAAAACGTGTTCAAAGTCCGCAGTAGAGACACTAGAACAACATTGAAAACGTTGTTCTAGCGTCTTTACTGCGAACTTTGAACAAGTTTTTGCCCGTTGGGATATCACTTGAAAGTGACTAAGTGTAATTTTTTAATATAGTGAAATACTATAGTAAATAGTCAAATGCGCCTATGAAGAACCTGCAACTACTTGTAGGAGCGTTTATTTAGCGTCATCAACCTTTTCGTCGCCGTCATCTATTTTCTTTTCAAAGGTGTCAATTTTCTCTAAAGCGTCATCTGTTTTCGGCTCATCGTCTTTACTTTTCTCCTCGTCATCCACTTTCTGCACATCATCGTCTAATTTCTCATCAGTTTCCTTAGGTGTTTCTATCAGAGGATCATGATCACCTTTAGGAGTATCATCTTCAGTCACTTCAACTTTCTCTTCGTTAGTCTCACTCTTAACTGGAATATCATGATTGGATTCATCTGGATGTTTAGAAATATCGACTACAACTCCTTGATCGTGTTTGTGGCAGTTACAATTTTCACCACAATCACCCAACATACGAGTTTCCTTTTCATCTTCTGGAGCTTTATTCTTATTTCTGCGATCGTGAGCTTTGATAGCCATTTCAAACAGATTCTGTGCTTCATTACGACCTGTCTGTGCTACTAAACTATATAAAACACTGTTTCTGCAACGGAGGAGATTGTATGGCTCATTAAATTCTTTAAGGTTGCCAGCATCAAGAACCTAAACATACACGAAATCTTAAAATTACTTTCTCTTAGCGAACGATCCAATCAATTTCGTCGACATAACACCCTCCTACATAGATACTATCAAACAGCTTAATAAAACACAATATTTTGTAGGGACTCGTTGAGATGCGAGTACCTATATTTCTTCAACGAGGTTTACAGTTGATTCTAAATTCGACCAAATTCGACTACGAAGAAGGGTGTTGCAAGATAGTGCGTTGCGTGCTCATAATAACAGCAAATAATCACTAAGGAGCAAGCGTGATATTATCCTGCCGGCACACGACGTCGTAACAACGTCAAAACGACGTCGCGTGCCCACTGGGTATCGTCATGAGACTCACCATAATTCTATCGGAATCCATGATAGTATGTAGTCTATGTGCGATTGTAAGAACAGTACAATCCTTAAACTTCTCACGAATTGTTTTTTGGATGAGTGCATCCGTTCTAAAAATGCAATGAGAAAAATTATCGAGATACAGTGACAAAGATCATCGAGGCATAATAAAAGAGATCATCGGGGCATGGTAAGAAAGATCATCGAGGCACAGTAAGAAAGATCATCGATGCATAGTAAGAAAGATCATCGAGGTATAGTAAGAAAGATCATCGAGGCATAGTGAGAAAAGATTATCGATTTGATTAACTGAAAATTGCTAATAAGAATTAAAAAAAAAAGGAAACTACAGAAACATACAAGGCTTGAAATAAGAAATAATCACTGTGGAGGAGAGATTATTGAGCTTATTTTAGCTTGCAGATATGCTAAATAATTACTCCTCCACGAAGGGTATTTCTTCTTATTTCAGGCACTGCAAAATGGCCAAATTAGCAAGCACAAAAAAAACTTACATTGGATCAACGTTAGCTGTTGCTTCATCAATAACCAGTATTCTGTTATGCTTGAGGATGGCACGAGCTAAACAAATCAATTGCCTTTGACCAACACTTAAATTACCGCCAGATTCAGCCATTTCACTCTCAAGCTTATTAGGTAATTCACCAATGGCCTCTTTCAATTGCACCTATAAAAAAAGAACAAAAACTGCATATATACTGTATAGTATCTGTCATGGAGTGTTTGTTAGTATAGTTTTCAACTGCAATGCTGAAAACTATACTCAAAAACACTCCTCCACAGGTGGTGTCTAACAGTTCTGGTTTGCAGCACTATAACAGCAACTTTCGATAGGTATGTCACTGAATTGCTTCAAAAAGGCGACTCTTCTCCGTGTGACGTCAATTTCTACCAAATGTAGAATCCCGGAACTTTTAGCCTCAATTATTTACTTTAAGGTTGATTTACACGAAGCGAAAAATTTGCGGCTTAAGCCAAAAGAAGACAATCCATCGGTAGAAATCGATTTCTACCAATGGAATGTCTTCTTTTGGCTTTCGCAGCGAATTTTCACCTAGTGAAAATCTACCCTAAGAGTTTTATGAGAAAGAAATATATTTTTGTCTAGTCGGTCCAGTAGGGGCGTCACCGGACATAGGGACGTTTAACCACCTCGTGAAAGAAACCTATAAACAAACTTTCTAATTGGTAGTATGGAGACGTTACCATAACAGAAAACAATAAACCATACCTCTTCAAGAACTTGCCATAACTCCATATCGCTGTAATCTGTAAATGGATCAAGATTCTTTCTCATTGTTCCACTAAATAATATTGGTTCCTAAAATAGTAAATTTACTTATAATAGCATGGAACCTGAGTGAATGTTCTTGCAATGGAAACCAATCCATTGCAAGCTCGTTGACATAACACCCTTCTGCGCGGTTTCACTTTTGTTTAATTTGGACAAATTTAGTTTCTATAACAAAAGAATTGTTTTTTGTATGACATTTCAAGATGATCTCTGATACAATTATTGCGATATACTATCTGAGGGATAATTGATATATGAGGGATATATTCTACCTGAGGGATAATAGATATCTTGCTTCTTAGATCCTTTCACTGCGATATTCTACACGCGGGATATATTCTACCTGTTGAAAAATGGATATCCGAGGGATATTCTACCTGAGGGATAATGAAAATCTTGCTTCTTAGACCTTTTAACTGTGGTATTCATCTGATGGATATATTCTACCTAAGAAATATATTCTACCTGGGAGATATTCTGGAGATAATGTATATCTGAAGGATATTCTACCCGAGGGATAATGGAAATCTTGCTTCTTAGACCTTTTAACTGTGGTATTCATCTGATGGATATATTCTACCTGGGGGATATTCTACCTGGGGGATATTTTGGAGATAATGTATATCTGAAGGATATTCTACCTGAGGGATAATGGAAATCTTGCTTCTTAGGTCTTTTAATCCAATCTTTGTGATATCCATACCATCAACAGTAATCAAACCACCTGGTTCTGAAGTACGAAATAATGTTGATAATAATGATGACTTTCCAGCTCCTGTTCTACCACACACACCAATCTAAACGATATTTAAAAATTGATTGAAGTCTCAAAGTAAAAATAAATGTGGAAGGATTTTTGAGCATAGCTTCAAGGTCAGTATCTCAAACATCAATCCTCTACCACAGTGATTATTTGCTCCTATTTCGGCCACTGGATTGGCTCCTTCCCACATAGAAGATTTTTCGAGTCGTTAACATATAGTAACCCTCATTAAGACACAGTGTTCGAAAATAAAAGTAAATAATCACTGTTGGGGAGTGATTGCTGAGCATTGCTTTATGCTATAAAGCCTGAAGCAATGCTCAAAGTCACTCATCCACAGTGATTATTTGCTCTTATTTCGAACACCAACACAGCAAGTTAGTACCCAGCAAACTTGGATAATATAAAAATGCAAGAAAGGATGTGATGCCAGCTTCCCTGAAGAAACCAATCAATTTCAAATTTGCTGACTCAACATATCGTGTTAGAAATAAGGGCAAATAATCACAGTAGAGGAGGGATTTTTGAGCAGTTTCAGGCTTTGTAGCCTGAAACTATGCTCAGCAATCACTCCCCCACAGTGATTATTTGCTCTTATTTTCGAAAGTGTCATAATTTTTCACCAACTCTTACCTTTTCTTTCGAATGAATACGAGCAGTTATACAATGTAGCACATTCGGTAAGCTTTCGTGATATGTGAAATTCAACTTATCAAATAGAATTGAACCTCTTTCTGGCCATTCTTTCTTTGGTACAACATCCGTTTCAGCTGGAGCTTCTGGTTCAATATCGCCATACTCTAGGATACGTTCAACTGAGGTAAACTAGTAGAAAGAAACATATATTAAAAGACGTTGTTTTAAATTTACAAGTGGTGAATCTGAAAATACTGCCGGCCATCACCTGTGGAGGAGTGCTTTTGAGCCAGGTGCAAAGCTGACAACCCTACTAAAAAACACACTTTCTCGCAGATAATGTACGATAAGTATTTTCAGCCTGAAGTGGTGATCATGCTCAACAATTGATAGCCTTAAAAATTTTTCTCTCTTAAACCAATCACGGCTATGGATTTTCAGCCAATCAAATGCAAGTTCATCCCTTTCCACAAGTACAGTATACCAAAAAAGAAAAGAAATGAAAGGTTTTGCTGAAGTAATCAGTTTTTTCAATGACATAATTTGCGTAATGTAGTTGTAAAACGCGTCTTTACTAATTTAAAGGAAGAAACTTTTACGAAGGAGACTTTTGCGATTTCGCGATTTTTTTTGCCAAATTCGCGAAAGTTTGTTCAGGCGAAATATTCGTTATATATAAATCGCAAAAGTTTATTCTCGCGGAAAAAATGAGTTTTAGACTCGTGAAAGTCAATAAACCTAAAAATCTTATATGAACGAAAAGTGAACCCTCATTTTCACATTTTTACCTGAGGAGTAAAAACCGAGTAAAAAAAAATATTTAAATCATGAATTCGTGAAAGTTAATTCTCGCGAAAAATCCAAAAACAGCTAATTCGCGAAATTCACAAAAGTTACTTCTAGAAATTTCGCGATTTTTCGACTCGCGAAAGTTTCTGCTCGTACTGTAATTATTAGAAAGATCATCAGAAGTATCTGCGGAGAAGAGTATTAAAGGGATTCCGAGGTAAGAATACAAGTTGGTCTCATATTAAAGAGCTTGAAAATTAAATAACATTAGTTTTTATTTCGTGTACAAATCTTTAATGGTTCTCAAGATATTACAGTTTTAAGGTTTTTAAAGAAACCGGTATAACGGAATTTATGAAGCTTATTTGCAGCGCTGACGTGCTTATAGGGGCTTGCATGCTTATAGGTTGGAAATACGAATTTTGATCAAAGCCCCTATAAGCCCGCAAGGCGAATATCCTGAACTGTGACGTCATAGACATTTTCTATGCGAAAACATTGTTTATGTAACAAGAAAATATTTTATAATATAATAACTAAATACCAATTTATAGATCTCTTAAATCATGATAGCGGGTGTTTATTAAAAGGATCTTGTTTACCAAAACGCTGTTGTTATCTCATCCTGGCGTATACGTAAACGGGTGTTAGATTTTATTTTCCCTTCTTATATTGTATATATTCTTACCCCCTGCAATATTTTCCAAAGTTAGCTGAACATTTTTTAACTAAGTATACGCAACATGCGCTTATTTCGAAATACAGCCCCTTTAAGCACGCAAGCCCCTATAAGCACATGAGCCCCTATAAGCACGTCATCATTTTTGTGTATAGAAAATATAGTAGGTACTTTATTACTGATATCTCCACAAATAATACAGCTTGATGCATGAAACTTGGCAGTAGTGTGGGATAAAATAAATTATATAGATTTTGGAATATTTTTTGTCTTTCAAAATGTTAGCTAGTTCCAGGCCATCTTTTTGCTTGCATTGATTTACACAGACAATGAGTTATCGCTAAATATTCAAATTTACAAGCACAAATCATTAGCATGTTCTGAAATCAAAAACCGTGATTTTGTACAACTTTGATAATTATGCAATATAAGTAAAAAACACAAGGGGCCTGGAACTAGCTACAGGTTCAATTTGGAAATATAATTTAAAGATGTCACCCAACGTTACTGCAAAGTTTTAAGCACCAGTAGTATTTGTAGAGATATTACCCAGCCGGCAAAAACCTGTTCAAAGTAAGCAAAATAACGTTAAACACCATTCAAGGAACGTTGTTCTAACGTTATTTTGCTGACTTTGAACAGGTTTTTGCCGGCTGGGTAGCAATAAAGTACATTACCATTTATGGTAAACTCAAAGATGATGTCATAATTTTCACATAAATTAACCAAAACCAATACCTTCAAAAAGCTTTAAATTAAGATATCTTGAGAACCGTTGAATATTTTTACATGAAATAAAAAGCAGTTATTTATTTTTCAAGCTCTTCAACATGAGATCAACTTGTATTTTTTACCTCGGAATCCCTTTAAGTCACATGCAAAAGGATTGACTTCTTCTTAACCAACTAACAATCCATTCTAAGTTTAATAACATAGCACACTTATTTGCAGATGCACAGTGGTAAAAAAAATATAAAAAAAATCACCGCTGAGAGGAGTAATTTTTGAGTATAGCTTCAGGCTTTCGAACCTGAAGCTATGCTCAAAAATTACTCCTCCGCAGTGATTATTTAAACTTATTTCAACCAGTGGATGTGGACATACCTGATTTTCTACTTCAGTTGATTGTCTGACAGTTTGTTGAAACACACCAGGCACACTGATTGCATAGGCTAACATTAAACCAACTATACCTGCATCAAAACCTGTAATGGAATGGTTTCAATTTAACATCCAGTCAACAGATCAGTGCTCAAAATAGGAGTAGAATATTAATTGTGGAGTGATATTTATGCATTGCTTCAGACTACAAAGCCTGAATTTATGCTCTAAGCTCTCTCCTCCATTGTGATTATTTGTTCTTATTTTCAGCACTTTAAGAGTAAAAAGAAAGCAGTGCTCGAAATAAGATCAAATAATCACTGTGGAGGAGAGATCTTTGGGCATTGCATCAGGCTACAAACATGGTAAATATAAAGAAATTTAATTTGGCCAAATTTTACCAAAAAAAAAAGGTATGTATGAAGAAACTAATCAATCAGTGGTTAAAATAAGAGCAAATAATCTCTGCGGAGGAGAGATTTATTAGCATAGCTTAACGCTTTGTAGCCTAAAGTTATGCTCAAAAATCACTCCTTCACAGTGATTTTAATCAGTGGTTGAAATAAGAGTACATAATCTCTGCGGAGGAGGGATATTTGAGCATAGCTTCAGGTTTTGTAGCCAGAAGCTATGCTAAAAATCACTCCTCCACAGTGATTATTTGCCCTTATTTTGACAACTATCAATTGCAAGTTTGTTGAATAATTCCATTCTCCGAGCTGGCAAAAACCTTTTCAAAGTCAGCAAAATAACGTTAGAACAACGTTCCTTGAATGGTGTTTTAACGTTATTTTGCTGACTTTGAACAGGTTTTTGCCGGCTGGGCTGCTTACTGTCTGATAAAATAACAACTACGAAAGAGGTGAAAGCAATAAACATTCCACATAGCAAATCCAAATTAAATGATAACCAACTGGCTACTCCAAGAAAATTGAAATACGCTTCTGTATGGGCGTCCTGTGTATCCGCCAGTATATCAAAAAATTTATCTTGTACACGGAATGATCGGATTGTTGGAAGACCAAGAAGTGTCGTGGAGAAATGTCCAAAGATAGGACTGCGAGCTAGAAATAAAAAAAAAAGAAATAAGACAAAGTAAACACTGTGGAAGAGATGTTTTCACGCATAGCTTCATATTTTGTTGGCTGTAGTTGTTTAATAATTAATTATTCGAAACACAACAAAATAATGTTGCTCCTAGCGGGCAAAAACTTGTTCATAGTCAGCAGTAAAGATGCTAGAACCTTCTTATACCGTACAATGTTCTTTGGCCAGCACTGAAGCATCACTAATTTACGTGACTACTTATTTTTGCGGGTCAAAAAAATTGCATTTCGCAGGCATTTATTTTTGTGGTTGAGCGAGCTCACAATAGACTTTTCACTGTATTTATTAATAAATTATGTAAATTATTTTATTTCAAAATTATTTTTTAAGAAAGTTTCAATTTTTCGCTTGTAATACTCTGTAGTACATTAAGTGCAAAATCTTTTGCACATTAAAAACATCATTTGTTCAAAAATATTAACATCCGAAACACTTTGTGATTTTTAACATCTGGAATTTTTAACAAGGCAAAAAACTGAAAGCCAGTTTTTTCAAAAACTATTTTCTTTAGAAAATCATTATGCACTTTTCAAAATCTATAGAGGAGAGTATTGAGTCAACAAACTTGCAATGGATTGGTTTCTTCGTACCAAAGAAATCAATCCATTGCAAGTTTGTTGACCTTGTTGAATTTTAGTTGATTTGATCCTACTGGTTTTAGATCAAAATTTTGAGATGGTCGCTTACAGATGCCATTACAGGATGTCCCAGATGTGGCAACGAACTTTGGAGAGGAAGATCCTTTAAATAGTGGTAGAATGAATGTCTTTCTAAACATATTTCTGCAGGCTGCATTGTTAAGAAGCTTATCCATAAAAAATTAACCGATTTTTAATTTGTCAGAAATTCGTCTGAAAATTAGATTTAAAAATGTCTGAAAATACCTTGTCCGAAAATATTATGTCTGAATTAATAACGTTTGAATATTTTCGCACTTAATGTAGTGTTTTTTGAGCATCGTTTCAGGCTAAGACTTTTCCCTGACATATTATATTTGCTGTTGAGTTCATAATAGACTTTTCGCCAGTACTTATTATTTTAAGGTTTTAAAATAAGCACACTATAGAGTTATATGTTTGTTAATAATATAGCTAGTGAAATACAAAGTAAAAAAGAAAATTGAATGACAGTGTTCGAAATAAGAACAGATAATCACCATGGGTGAGAGATTTTTGAGCATAGCTATAAAGCCTGAAGCTGCGCTCAAAAACCCTTCCACCACAGTCATTACTTACTCTTATTTAAAGCACTTATGTATAAAAAAAACTTACCAATTCCCTCAATACGTTTTAATTCTCTAGCTGTCTTAATATAATATATACGCAGCATAATAAAAGCAACAATAATTGGAATAACCAACGCTAAAATTAATGGCATTTGAATCGATACCAATACGAAGATACCAAGCACAACAAAACCAGACTAAAACAAACAAAAATATTGACTTACCCAGTGGGCAAAAACTTGTTCAAAGTCAGCAGTAAAGAACAACATTGAAAGTGGGAGTGCTCGAAAGAAGTACATCATTGTGGAGGAGTGAGTTTTTAAAATAGCTTCAAGCATTGTAACCCAGGGCTCGAAATAACAGCCAGTCTTCACTGTGGAAGAGAGATTTTTCAGAATATTTTCAGCCAAGTTGGCTGAAAATACTCTGAAAAATCTCTTCTCCACAGTGATGACCGGCTGTTATTTCGAGCCCTGAGACTGATGTTTTATTTTGTTGATAGGTTCTCGTACAGCCAGCTGATGTGGGTAAAGCAATGCCAATGGAAAGCTTTAAAGATGAAATCTTACGTATTGGTCAACCAGCTAGTTTTGCTGTTCAAATGAAAGGAAAGAAAGGAAAGATCACTGCATCTGTTAATTCACCTGCTGGTGCACAAATCGATTGCAATGTAGCTGAACTTGAAGAAGGTAAGTTACAAAAACCGAAAGTAACTCTCAAGCATTGCCAGTGGCGGTTTGTTTTTGGATACATATTAAAGTTTTGTTTAGTCACGCTTTCTTAAGTATATCTTGTCTCTTCTGACAAGAACACAGACCTATTGCCCATATCCCCACTTGTTCAAAGTCCGCAGTTAAGATGTTTTCAACGTTGTTCTAATGTCTTTACTGCGGATTTTGAGCAAGTTTGACGGAGATATGAGATATGACGGATATATGGAGCATTATTTCACGATGTACATTTAGGCGTTAGCACGAATTCCAAATGGAGCCATTACATTGGTTGTAAGCGATGTTCCGTAACAAGTGACGTCATTTTCAACCAATGGAATCCTGCGCTACGGGTGATTTCCATTAGACGGAAAATTCCTCGCGAAAGTCAAATGGAGACATTCCATTAGTAGAAATTGACATCACGCGTCGAATTTTCCGTATAAGGAAATGAACCTTTATAATAGATTTTACTCAGTAAACCAATCAAGTGCAAGCTCGTTGACATAACACCCTTCTGTGCAGATTATATAATCGAGTAATCACTTTTCTTAGGTAACTATGCTGTACGATTTGTTCCACGAGAACTCGGTGATCATTTAGTCAGTGTATTCTTAGACGGACATCATATCCCTGGATCGCCATTTACAGTCAAAGTTGGTGGTCTTGAAGGTGATCCAGGTAAGGTAATTGCTTATGGACCTGGTCTCAAAGGTGGAATTGCTGGAAGACCTGCAGAATTCACTGTCAATGCTTTGGATGCTGGTTCAGGCGCTTTAGCCTTATCAATCGATGGACCAGCTAAGGTGAAGATGAATTGTGTGGAACAGGATGATGGTACATACAAGGTGATTTATAATCCAACAATCACAGGTGTATACGAGATTAGTATAAGATTCGCTGGACAACATATACCCGGCAGTGCTTACAAGGTACGAATCGTTGCATCAGAAGATGAAATAGACGCTTTAAATTTGAGCGGAGATGCTAGTAAATGTACAGCAGAAGGATCCGGTTTACGTAGTGCTAACGTCGGTGAATCGGCATCATTTACCGTCAATGCTAGTTCTGCCGGACGAGGTTCAATCATGGTGGGTGTAGAAGGCCCCATTATTCCAGCTAAAGAAATTATCGTTAGACATACAGGAAATAACGTTTATAGTGTGAATTACGTACTTGAGAACACTGGTCATTATATATTAAAAGTCTTATGGGCGGACAATCATATACCTGGTTCACCATTCCATGTGACCGTTTAAGCCGTGTAACTGTTTAAACTAGAGTTCCAATTATTTTCCGTTCGAACAGTTCGTTTCATTGAAAAATGACATCGGCGTTTTTTACGGCAGAGTTAAGACTCGATATCCAATCTTCTCTCGCCAATCTTTACTCGCCGTTCACACAATAGGAAGAAACATTGTTTCTGTTTAGTTGAAATCTGTGTGAGGTCTTTTTAATGGAAAAGGTTTCGTTTTCCCACAAAGTCTTACATTAAAAAACAATATTTTTTGTTCGTGCTGACGGCATACTTTGCTCGTTAATCGAAGAAAAAGTCTTATATTTTATTTCAATTTTTTTGTACATCTGTATATAGTAGAATCCTTTAGTTGACTAAGCATTTGCCCGCCATCACGCGACGTCTTATCAACGTCAAAAATACGTCTTTACCGTTTATAAGACATCATGTGCTGTGTTCATGTTTTTGTATGACAAAAAAGGACGTTGTTTTCTTGTGATATTTCGTATGTTTTGTTTTTACGTAGCTTATGTGTGTTTTTGTACATCGTTTTTGTAGTTATGATTTGCCGATAAATAATAAAAAATAAAAAGTTAGATACCAAAATTTATATTGTTAGTAACATATCCTGAAAGTTTTACTCCATAAGGATTGTAGAGAATTAAGTATTTTCTATTTTAGAACCCCCCACCCCCCCC